>LD342760.1:250638-276004 GCA_001465055.1 Ptychodera flava
AACATGTCTCTAAGAATGACCTCAGTCAAATTTGTGCTAGTTGTGATGAAATATTCAAATTTTTATATTTCATGGCAATTTTTGTCATTTTTGGTCAAAAAATCTTTGAAAAATCTTCTTCAAAACTGCTAATTGAACAGTTTTGATATTTTGGACATAGACCTCTACTGATAACCTTTTTCAGATTGTTCAAATTATGCAGAAATTTGCAACTTTGTATTTTTGAGACATTAAAGACATTTCAGACATTTTTAAGACATTAGGGATTACCATAATATCCAAGTTATGATGAAATCTACATTTTTTCTATTTTAAGGGTGATTTTTACCATTTTTGGTAAAAACATTTGTAGAAAAAATTAATAGCAGGGTACACCAGAATTTGAAAGGTCTTTTCGAATCAATATGTTTTAAATTTCTGAGATGTAGATTTTGAAATGTCACAGATTTATTTCAGGGTTTATTTAAAGGTATTACAAACAAACAAACATTTCTGTTTATGAAGGACTTTGTTGGACAAGGAAATAGGTTTTACCCTGCCAAGGACCCACTTTCCACACTTTCTGTATGTTGTGCCTTACTGTGACACTTTGACAACTTGACATCTTGTGTTTACTTTAGTGTGGACAACTATATACCATGTGCACTAGAGAAGCCTTGACTAACTTTTTTTCCTTCAAAATTTACAATTGTCTATACAAGAGGAAATGTCTTTAAGAAACCATCTTACAAAAATGGAGTATGCATTTCATACACAAACGTGTTTCAACGCGATAAGTATTCCAAATTTTGAGCTTTTTTAGATTTTTTGTACGTTTTAAACAAGCATGAACATAAAACGTAATTCAAAATATTTAAGTGAAACCTGTTTTGTCATTACTTTGTTCATATTTTTTAAAACGATCTACAGTGTTTATGGTGATTTTTAATGCTTCTGTTTTTGATAGGAGGGTGTTAACACCGTTGGTATTTTCCTCTGACAAACTTTACATACAAAGTGGCAATGTTTATTTGCCCATTTTACAGTAAATTATTGTATTTTACTCTAAAAATGTTTTGTGTAATTTTAGAATAAAATAATTTTACTCAGTGGTCTGTAATGTTATTTCAAGGCTTGAACACCCCCTGAACACCCCGAATTAAAGGTGTTCAACAAGCGCACATCATGTGTTCTAGCCTTTAACACACTTATCGTTGAACGGCGTCCATGCGTTCAAAAAGTGTTACAGCCCTTTGAACGCGTAAATGCGTTCAATTTTTTGAACACATTTCATGCGCAACGTGTGTTCAGATATGGAACACCATGGTGTTCAATATAATGTCTGATGAACACGTAGCGTTCAAATTCTGCACACATGTGTTCAAAAATTGAACGTTGGTTGAACACGTAGTGTTAAATTTCTGAACGTCTGGACGCGTTCAAAAAGTGTTACAAAAAGGCGTTTAATTGGTGTTCTATCCTTGAACACTTAACTTTACAGTGTAGGTAGGTCGGTAGGTAGGTAGGTAGGTGGGTATAGGTAGGTAGACAGACATATAGATAGATAGGTAGGTAGTAGATAGATAGGTAGGTAGGTAGGTAGGTAGGTAGGTAGGTAGTAGATAGCTAGCTAGCTAGCTAGCTAGGTAGGTAGGTAGGTAGGTAGGTAAGTAGGTAGACAGAGAGACAGACTTAAGCACATGTTGTAGATAGTCTTAACATTTACAAGAGATCTTCTTACAATGAAAAGACTGTTCTGGGAATAGACAGACGTTTAAGGAGAGGAGACCAAATGCACGTACGCAGCATATGCAGTTCGGATTCCGTCTGGTATTAATAAAGAGTATTCCATGTAAAAGTTTGCTGGTGATAGATCGGCCTACCAAACAAAAAACTTTTTTTTTTATGAATGGATATCCTTGTGTTCAGGACTGATGGAAGTGGAACTTGAAGAGGCGCCATCTTTATTAAGGATGCGACGAGTGGAACCGCGCTTCATGTCGCACATTGTTCCGATTATCGGAATTATATCAGCGGCAAGTACATGGCGATTGAAAAGTTTTTTTGACAGCGTTACGGAGATAAAATCGGTAACCTTAGTGAAACGGTATCCTTCTAAATGGAAAATGACGACATTCGCCGCCGATGAAAGGCTACACTGTATCACACGGAATATGTCGTCTTTCTAACGTAATGGAGATAGGAAGGAACAAAGACTACGATCATTTTGCCATCTGATCAACTTGTTCACAACATGGTCATCGGCCACTTTCAAAAGGAAACTGCTTGGTGTTGTCCGGTGTGTTACATCTGTGGAAGCCACGTTCTATAAAGATATTCATTTTGCACTTTAGTATAGTGATTTGAGAAGCATGGAACCGGATTTAGGGATCAGTAAAGGCAATGTTTTGCTGCTAGTTCCAAGGTTTTGGATTCATTACACTAATATAGGGGTGTATGCTATAGGAATGCTTTAGAAGACAGATTATGTTCAATTATCCTGACGTGTTTCGTTAGCGATGACTTTTGAACGTCAAAATACGAGTAGAGAATTCAACCTGAGTAATATTCTCCACAATCTTACGCAAATACCCGTTTGGTCAAAAGTATTGCTAATAGCCCTGTAACATTTACAAAGTGTTAACTGTTAGAAGTCCGATTACAATCTCGTCACATACAAAATTTTGTGCTTTGCGTCGCATGTTCCGCAGATTGCATGGAAGGTTAATACCGAAGCAGCGGGCGATCAGATAACAGGGGAATCTCAAAGTTGAAACAAATAAAACGATTATTTAAATTACACAAAATTTCGGTAATGATAGCACAACTAATGCCAATGTATTGTTTGAAAGATGAAATATGTCCAAAGGCTATAAATTTTGCGAGCTAATAGGTCATTAACATACCGATGACGCCATCTTCCGCAATCTATAATATTTGTTTGAATGGATTGTCTTCTTATGAGTCGCAGCTGTTTTTTCAAGAAAAAGCGTATATCATTCTAATTCAAGACAAAGCAATCGCTTATACTATACGAAATATTGTATGTAACTAGTGTTCTTCTTTCCCTTACACAGGAAAATGTCCACTTCTCATTTTGGCAATTTATTGACCTCTTTGGAGTCCTGATGCACTGACTGTCTTGTCTGGAACAACAATACCCCAACTTCAAGGAACACGTGTTTTCGATCAGTACATTTGAAAATACCTCTGGGGTAAAACTCACGCAAGCAGCAAAATGTCTTTTATATACATCATCATTTAAGAGGTCAAAGTAATTATCTCAGTTTCGTCAAGCTTCTAAGTCCCCTAATGGACACACGCTTCAATTGTAAATTTGACATTTAAGAATTACCGTTTATGCATATGCTATCTCGAAATGGAATAAGCGTTGGCGATGATTTCGATTATAGCACAAACTAAAAATCATCTCTACATCAAACGGATTTTCTTCGTGTAAGTTTTCCTGTCTCTTTAATCGAACGATGGCAAGATTATATATTTACGTATACAGTGGCCTTGAGATCACTTAAAGCTTAAATTTGCAAGGCTAGAGAAAATGTAAACAGGTCCGTATACAGCTTGCTAACACTTCCGAAAAGGAGGAAGGGAAATACGCAATTCAAGTGTAATTTCATTTGTTCAGCCTAGGAGACGATTCTCCTAATCACTATGTTATACCCTTGAGTATTAGTGCTAACATGACCATTGTTTTGCGAGCATATTGTCAAAAGGAAATGTCATAAATTATAGGTCTATGAAGTTAGGTTACTTTCACAAATACTTTGGGGCGGGTAGAGGAGATTTTTGAAAAAACTTCACATTTTGGACCAATTTTGTCTTGCTATACTTTTACAACTGTTAAAGACAGCTTTGCATACCAACGAGGAATATAGCCATAGAGATACAGCCAATGACGATAAAATGAATGCCACTCTCTCCAAAGGGATGAAGGGCAAGAAAATACGGGAGAATTTACATAAAAATCTCTTGTACATCCCCATAAACCCTAGACTTTCTTTTTCTTCGGTCTATATTCAGTTTAAAGGGTGTCATACCTCTATCATTTCTCCCATGCCGGTATACAGGCATGGAAGAAATGGTAGAGATATGACAGGGGTAAAGGTTCACAGAACCTGAAAACACAAGCTGCATTCTGTACAAGACACAAGGGTTAAGTAATATACAGTTGGTGATACACCCGGGCCCTTTAAGGTAGTCGGCAAAATTGAATTAATATGGCCGGCGGAAATATATGAGGTCCTTCCCTCACAAACTGCAAACCTTAGCGTACAGTGTCGTTGTTTTTCATTTGGCGTTAAGATCATACATCATCAAGTATTTCACCACCGCTGTTTGAAACCCTTCTATTGTCTGCTATGGTGAAATTGGACCTCTAGAGAGGGAAATGGGTTGAAAGGATTGAGTGAGTGTGACAGGAATTGAGAGAATACCTAATGAAAAGCTAATAGGGCTCGAATTTCCAAGAAGTAGTTTTTTAAAATCTATGTACAATATACTAATGTGGATGACTCGGTGAATATTCAAATTATGTGTTTTAGGGCACACATCAAATGGTTGCTATTTTGTAATATTTTGAATTCAAGGTGGCAAGCTATTCAAAATCTTTGCTGAAATAATGTTAAGCCATTCTTGATGTTTCTTGTTTGAATAAGGACATAGGACTACGTGACTGATTTAGTCACCATGCTGACCTTCATGTTGTTAGTTTACATCGGCCAGCTCCGTGCAAGATTGACATAAAATGTTTCAAACACACTGCGCTTTCTGACATGAGGGTCTGTACACATGAACGAATGAATGAGTTACTGAAAGAATGAATGAAATAATAAATGCCCTGTAATATAAATGCCGTATCTAAGAAAATAAACTCGGCAGGTATATGTCAGTGCGATTAAGTCGAAATAAAAGAATGAGTTATTATAGTATCTTTGTAAGATTTGCCGAATATTTTATCTGTGTGCGAATCGGAGCAAAATCTTGCCATTTCGCTGGCCTTTTCTGACAGACGGGGCCGGCAGATTTTTAGATAATGTAGGTCGGGGTAGGGGGAAGCGTGACTTTCTCCCCAAGAGAAAAATATGCTATATTTGGTAAAATAAGCTTGTTATACTTTATAGGTGTAATTTGGTTACGCGTGACGGCTCACACTTGGTAACATTTTTAAAGCACATTTTTTTAATGCCAACGGTCGATATTTGACGAGGCGACTGCGCGCGGATCGCGAGATATCGGTAAAAACATGTCTTCAAAAAAGTAAAAGTTTGAATTCCGGTGGCCCACCTAAATTCAGCTTCCGAACATCGAACGTTCGGCACTGGGGCCATTGTCAACTAAGCTATGGAGAACGAGTCTCCGCTGACGCTGCTGTACGCCACATTACCACTGGCGATCGGTCATGGCCTGTGGGAGAAAGCTGAGTCTTACTGACTTGGCGTATAAACGAAAAACAATTTTTGCTGATTCCACCAGAATTGGCAAAGGTGACTTGCACAGTTACGTGCGGTTGATACATAGTGGCCGCCGCGTGATATGCATAGACGCATGCCACGCGCGCATACCACGCGCGCGGCGTACTGTGGCAGACGACAAAATGTAGTCATCGGAGGCGGCTAAAATTTTACATGTAAAAACTGATGTTTATGTGGTATTGGTTAAAAATATGATACAACCGATTTAGAATAATGAAAACGACAAAAACTAAGGAGAAGTTTTTAAAAACTTACCTGAGGTAAAGGCATAATGCTGTATATAAAGTCTTTGCAGTGGATAGTAGATTAATTGCGTCGTTCGAACTTATTGTAGACTCCATAGAATATCGTCAATCAGCACAACAACAAACCTTCGGGGGATTTCGAGTCAAAATTAGAACGATCGTAAAACTTCGGGATGTGAAAAATACGCTCGGGAAATGACATGTTTTTCAAAGTTATCGATATCTCGCGATCCGCGCGCAGTCGCCAAGTCAAATATCGACCGTTGGCATTAAAAAATGTGTTTTAAAAATGTTACAAAGTGGGAGTGCCTCTTTAATAATGTATAAATAAGCAGAAAAAAATAAAAAAACGAAAGCATCACTTCACTTTCAAATTTTCTGTGTGATTTAGCTCGCTATTATTATTTCGCGTTTCCCGTATCTTTGAAGTATTACTTGTGTTAAACTGTGAATGACTTTGCGCTGCTGGGGCAAGATCTTAGTTTAAATAATCTTATTGATTTTTTAGCATTTTATCATTAATATTAAACAGATACCACAAGCACATAAAGAATTTGTTGGTTTTGTTTTTACATTGCAATATTTCTGTAAAAAAATATGTCATTGAAAAAAGAAGAGCATTTAAATATCTTGTGAAACTGCTTCAATGGTATTGTTTCCTCTGTATTGACAAAAGTAGCTTGAGACGTTCTAATTCCCCCATCGATAGAATGCTATATACATTATTATATCATACCTGTATATTAATGTTCCAAATATTGCCTTCTGATTGGTCGAGACATGAAAAGAACCGTGGTATATGGCGATATACCACGGCTGGCATACATGTTAGCTCTCAGCTTGTAGCAAAAATCCGTTTTTGACGTTCCACGCCAAAATTTCAATATACTGTTATGATATAATAGCAATGAATCACACCAAGCGATGGTATACCACTCGATTTTGACCAGTTCACTGCATGTATAGATACTCGCTATCGCTCGTGCATATATGTCGTGAACTGGTCAAAATCTCGAATTATACCGTCGCTGAGCGTGCTTTATTGCTTAACTATGTGAAGGTGTACTATGTGGTGTACATAAATATATAATATACAGGGTAATTACGGTATGGCTGTATTACATTTCAAAATGTACGTTTTCAAAGGTCAAAACAATGCCACTACCGTCCAGTCAAAGCCATTGCTGGCTTTTCAATATAACACTCCACGTAGTAGAATGACATGCGGGAATTACAGACGTATTATAGGACGATACCGCAATGTTGAAAATATACCCTAAACATGTGAGAATTTCAATAACATCAAGAGAAGGGTTAACTTTGCCCATGATGAATCAACTTCTTTTTCGGTAAAGCCCCGTACAATTCATATCCACTGAGATAGGAGAAAAGTCAATTCTCCGTTCATTTTAAAATATTCATTTTGACAAAGTAAGACTTATTAGTGGCCAGTAACAAGAACTTTAAATGATTTTTCACTATTTTATTTTTATGTCATTTGAGTATGTCTTAGTATCGGCTATTTAGCTTGTCAACTCAGTGTCTATGCGACGTAAACTTCACTGGTTTTGTCTAAATATGAATTTTACTCCGGACTAGAACAATAGCAATGCAGTCTATATACGTACAGGCTGAGTTGACAAACTGATCACTGAGTATATAAACATGTTTTGGAGAGAACAAGAAATCGTTAATGACTTAAAAGACAAATACAGTGAAAAAATCATCAAACGTTATAACTACTGTCCCTTTAATAGCCTGTAGCCTGCCGTAATAAATTCGCCGTTCAAGAGAGGATTAGCTAACGTTCTGTACGACAGGCATGTCCTATAAGTCCATCTTGACGCAATTAAACGTCGATACTTAAAAAGTGTGTCTATACTCTGTGTTAGTTTTGACGATGAAGATGTCGACCTATAAGGAGCTGGAGACGACTAATCGCTTGAAACAAAATGTACAAGATAAGCATAATAAACACAGAATAACGACCTAACAGTGTTTGCAAATGGCATAGAAATGTACATTTTGTTCCTCAATGAAGGTATGATTATATGGATCAGTGGCGCCTAAAATCCATGTGATTTGATTTCGTCTTTACACGGAAGTGTGCCATATTTGTGCAATGAGTGGATAATTTCTATCCACTCTATAGATCCGCCCCGGAATCAAAGGCCCTCTAAGCAACATACGTCTTATTATACTGCTAGACTTCAAATTAACCTGATAGCGGAACACCTCTGACAGTTGCACATTTTCTTCTTAATGTACATTTTAGCGTACAAGTGAGCGTTTGCTACCTGAGAGGAGAGAAACTGAACGGGCAACCATTGGCGTGAGACACAAACTTGATTATGATTATTTTTGTCATTATTTTGAAAGATGAAAGAGATCGCAAAGAAGATGATGATGATGATGATGATGATGATGATGATGGTGATGATGATGATGATGATGATGATGACGATGATGATGACGATGATGATGATGATGATGATGATGATGATGATGATGACAATGATGATGATGATGATGATGATGATGATGATGATGATGATGATGATAACGGCAATGGAATTGACCGTGGCAGCGATGTGCTAATCCCATTCATAGACGTACCTGCTAACTAGTTGCCACTGTTGGTATAAACATCTTCTTGATGCAGTATTTACATTTCGTGTGTAAATCTCTGTGGCTGTGTTATTGATGATGCTTGTAGAAGAGACGACAATATGTACATTATGTCTGTTTCCATTGTAACACACGATCAGTCAGACAATAGAGGTATATGCTGATTTATAAAAGATAAGAATACTCAACCAGACCGAGGCAAACGTGGAGGACTCTAGTCTTAAAATAATTAACGATTCAAGTCTTACTTTTACTGTTCTACCGTACCTACACATTTCCTCATGATTTGGTGTTAGTCAAGACAAAGTCTCCTTCCCACTGGAATAGTTTTCAGCTTTTCTGATCCCTGGATCAAGTTACAGATAATCCTTGGAATATCCAGAAAGAACATAATGTGCCTGAACCAGAGTTTATTCGATATCAATACAAGCAGTAAATGTCACATCACGTTTTCCATGACTTTAGTATAGCACCTAGGCACCGTCCCCAGAAGTAACGGTTTTGCGACAAAAACGTTGCCATGGATACGTCACTCTGACCATTTCTGTACTTGCAATTATCTACATTTAAGAAAGCTTTAGCATCAGATTTCACGATGATCATAACTCAATTGAATATTTGAAGCAAGGTTTATTTCTGTATCATTACAAAAGTCTACCATTTCCCTAAAAAAACTTCAGAATCTTGTTCACGGACTACATGGAAATTTCGAAAGTTTTGTTCGAAACCTTATTGCTTTCAAGTAACTACACGCCTTTAAGATCCTTCCAATGTTGATGTACAGTTTGACATTTACCCGCATTCACACGATTCAAACCCTTCATGTAGGTCGGTTCAAGCCTACAGATGCCAAGACGAATCCCTTTCCTTGCAGACAACATCGTCACATCGATAACAGAATGTCGATGTGCAGGTAAACAACCCGGCATGATAGATTGTGGCCAGACTGCACTTAGCTCTGTGAAATGTATTCCTTATCTAATGACAAGGCCATCGCTACATCTTATTAATACAATTTCCTTTAAAGGTCAAACAGGTTAGATCGTAGACATTCTGTAATCATTGACTGTTGTGTTGGTCGATAAGGCGGCCGGGATCTTTTTATCTTTCACTTATGTATCAATAATTTGATGGACATTAAACAATGTCAGCAGACTCTCCAGGTGTACGATTGGTTTAGAGGTCGTATACCGAGATTGTTCAAGACCATGAACAAAAATACCTTCCTTACAGGTTCGACGACGACACCGAAGGATGCAGCCGTTCGGACTCCATTTTAAGTTGAGCTGATGTATTTTCACCAGAGGGTTTCTGCACTATGTCAAATGCCTACTCTACAATCAGATGAACTGTAGGGAGTATATGCACAGCAAAACATGCATAACGTAGCTTTGCTCAACCAAGTGCCTCTTGTGAATGGATGATGATGATGATGATGATGATGATGAAGATGAAGATGATGATGATGATGATAAAGATAGCTGTTTGTTTTGTTGTCTCTGTTATTGTTTCCAATGGTAATATTGTCAAAGTTGTACATTGCTCCTGCTGCTGCCATTTTGTCAATGTTGTTGTTGTCATCTATTTTGTGATGTTATCGATTAATTCGTCACCATTACCAACCATGATCGCAAAATTAATCATCGTTCTCAATTTTCGTCATCGCTGTCGTCTTTGATATCAGTATGAAATCTTAAGATTTCACCGGCGCAACCAATATTCAACTGAACAAAATGTACCCTTCTTTTGTTCAAATTTAAAATGTACTGCCATTAACCCTCGCCTGCCATATTTGCTACAAACTGCCCACTCCTAGAGGGCCTTTTCAAAGATTATGTCTGCCATAAATTTTATGTGCAACTGTGGAATGTTAAGTTGTTGTTTGTAACGTGGTAGAAATGCATGGATGCTGCGTCTGCCGATAAAGTCATGTGTGGGTGGCTCCAGCGATGATGATATCGCGTTTCTGGAAGACAGGATATTGAATTACCTGGTTAGAACTGTACCCGTAAAACAATTCATCGCAGTTATAGACAAACAGTATCACGTGTGTCGAAATCCTTTCCCTAGTAGCTGTGACTTTTGGCATTTCCTACGTTTTTGTTCCGTGTGTCAGCACTGAGCAGTTTCTTGGCCAACGCCCTGAATCATGTATAATACTGAGAAGAAATCTGCCTGTTAGCATACCCATTTTGGTGCATGACGAGCAATTTTATCGTTAAAAATTTGACATGAATGAAATAAACCTATATTCTATAGACAGAGAGTGTCGGTTTAAAGCAAGGACATATGACGTGAATGTTAAAAGGAAAGCGTTGAATAAAACCAAAGTATGAATGTAAAACTCGGCAAATAATTTCAACTCATTTCTCAGCATTACGGTTCCAGTATTGTGAACTGTGCGCATTATACGAATTCAAGGCAGCAAGCGATTTACCGAAATACCTTCGAACTTTCAAAATCTTAAAATTATCTTCTGGTTCGCAATGCCATATCGCTTCACCCTAGTGACATTTAAGATAAAATATCAGCCGTGGTGATCAAAAGCGTTCCTCTGTAAGGGTTTCCTAAGTTACCCTCACTATGTATAGTGTGATTTCCTCTGTACTTCGACACAGTGCATTTGAGCACCGTTGAAATTTCTTTAAATAACTCGGTCGCTCATTAAAAGAGTAAATTAATAAATAAAATAAGTAAATAAAATCAATAACTGAATGTGTTTTGTTTATAAGGTCAATGCTTTGCATTACAGTAATTTTTACAGAGAACCGTGACAACAAGAAAGGCAAACTTGATTTCTTTAATACGCAATACTATTGAAATATAGGTTATAGCTGTTTCCTTCGTAAAGATTCACCACTTTTATTTCAACGTAGCGTTCAGTTTCTCTTTGAAGAAGGGTCAACAGACGCTATTACATGCATGATACACACAAATATACACACACATTATCTAGAACCCTATCATACTCTTGCCGAATCGTTCGACTTATATCAAGCGGGGCAGAGAAGCTCTCGGCCAAATGGAATACTTTGATGCGATGTGTGTTTTGCATGACTTCTTCTCCCGATCTCCGTCGACTTTATCAGAGTTCAGGGTCTCACTTGAAGACCTTCCGAATCGTCTTACACACTAACCTTGAATCATTAAAACCTGACTTGAGGCAATTTTATTAAAAGAAGAGGTTTGGATAATGATACTCAAGTCCTTGGATTGTTTTCAATACATATAAAGTTGTGAAAATTACCTTCATTGTTCAACGAGTCACACACATTCATTGACTTCGTAAATTTTACGCCACAACCGTATTTCAGAGATAGGGTTTATAGACAAGCTGAGAGAGAGAGAGAGAGAGAGAGAGAGAGAGAGAGAGAGAGAGAGAGAGAGAGAGATGTTGCTGTTGCCATAATTCGTATGAATATCCACTGCAGTATCTGTATATCATGCTCTTTTCCCTTTTAGTGTTGTACCCGTTTTCATGGACAAGGTTGCCCTGCTCCATATTTTAAAGCCTGTTTATTACTTGAAGATTTTGAATAAATGAAAACAGAGCTATACAGTCGTTTTATTCCTAAAAGGAGACATCGATCGGACAGATTTTAAATTAAGCTGACGGTTCTCGGTTTATTAAATCGTTTTAAAATTTAATTCGTGACTACGGCGAGAAGCTGAGCGAGACATTAATTATGGTGGGTTGCCGCAAGGCCGACGCTGTGACAAGGAGAGTGAAATCTCCTTGTCGCCAGCTTAGCGATTCTCTGTATCAACAGCAACCGTTCCGATGGGCATTCTCATCACTGCTATTACTTTGTGTATTCTCAAGGCCTGCGTGTCCCTGCAAATGGCTCTTTTATATGATTTGTGCCCCGGTTATGACTTCAACATGCTTTATGGTAAAGGTTTGCTCATACCATACTTCGAGGTAGAATGCGGCTTGGGGACACTTATGTATTTGGACTCACAAATGTTACAGTACTTTTCTGAGCTACCACTCGCGAGGGATCATTTTGAAAGCTCTCAGAGTAAATAAAGTTTTTCTCGTCGTATTTTTCTGATAATCAAATATTTAATGCCCACTCAGAATTACCACAGGGATGGCGACCATTTTGATTTCGGTAAATTTTAGGTGCTTTGTTTCGCTTGTATTAAAGTTTTTTAGATGAACCTTAAAAGGAGGTCAGTTGAAAGTTTCCTTATGGAAAGTTTGAGCAAAAAGTTGAAGTCTTTTTCACTTTCGAGGCGTATACTATATCAACTCAGCCATGGTGACTCGCGGCATATAATACATACTGTAAAGTAACTCTTAGCTTTCCAAGTAAACCCCACTCGGCAAGCATTTCAGCACTTCGAGAAGGTGACAATTGCAGCATAATTTTAGACCTTTCCAGGAATAACCCGTAAGTGTAAAATTACCCCGCGAAACAAAAATATAGGTTAAGGAGCTCATTGCATGAAATGACAAAGTGAGTTATAACGTCGATATAGATGGTCGTCTTCTTAAACAATTTTGCTGCTTCTCGAATTATAAAGCGGTTTACTACTTGCTCGTTTGAATCAACTCTTAAAGTTTAAATCATAAATACATAATGAAAATCTTTCTCTCCCTCCCCTCTCCCATGTGTGTTTGCATCATTTTGCCTCAACCTTTCGCAGCTTGTTCATGTCATTCTGCCCGTCTTTCTTGCTGTACCACGATCTTTTCGTCTGCAAAACAAGCTGTCTTTCAAAATGGCTCATTACACTGCACCTCCGTCACTCTGCTGTCTTTTGTCACTGTCGTTTAGTCACTATCACTGATTCTGTAATTCTCTCAGTATCACTTCATGCAGATGTTTGATTGTGTATCTGCACCTTTATTTTCCCTTGGAATACATGTTATCATTTCAGTCACACTCTGTCTCTGTCTCTGCATCGATTTCTTTCTCCACATGGCGATGTGAGTTTTTTATTACATGTATGTGTCAATGACTCACAGGTTGTTTAAAGGGACAAAGTCGGCCATTTTTCATGAACTTTGTTAGATACAAGATACTTCTTACATTGTTTGAAATGTTGACAGATAATGAATGAATGGGTGACCATGCATATATTCGACCCAGGTTTTAGACACGATAAATGAAACCATCGCGAAATGAATTAATGACCATTAATTCATTTTCTCGATGGTTTTATTAATCGTGTCGAAAACCGGGGTCAAATATATGTATGGTCACCCATTCGTCCAGTATCTTTTAACATTTCAAACAATATAAGTAGTATCTTGTATCAAACAATATTCATGAAAAATGGCCGACTTTGTCCCTTTAAGTTTCCCGGTCACTTTTTCTACTTCGGCGAGAAGTACATTGAGATTATTATCGAAGGTGCCGAATCGTAGACCTTCGCTCCGGGTTGTTACAGGAGAGGTTGATTTCTCGGCGTTTATCTCAGTTAAACTGATTCATCAGGTTACTCAATACGCGAAGCTGTTTCAAATGACAAATTGTCATCCCCTTTCGGTGTCTGGTATTCCAACACTGACACCCTTCGTAATGGAATTACGGACACAGTGACTCTTTCTCGTTATCTTAGCTTGCTAGATTGACACAAATCACATCTGCTTCTCCACTGCGTTTCATGGATTTTACTTGCTTGTTGTTTCTGTCTATGAAATACAGTATATTGTTTTGAACCAAGATTTATGCCGAAATATTCAACTTGTTTGCGCTGCCGTTTTGTGTTTGATGTTACACATTGTTGTTTCCCGGTGAATTTTAGTCCGGACTGGAATTTATATTTCAACAATAGCATTGCATATCGTACACGGTACGCGGTGTAGGTATGGCTACTGTTTTGTATCGAAGCATATCTTTAAAGAAGTGCGCATGTGCGAGAATGTACAGCTCATTCTTTTAAAGGTTTGGAATTCGATCCCAGGGATAGAGTTTGTTCTAGTCTGTGAGAGGATTATGAAGGTATCATAGCCTTTTGTTTTCCATTGAAATTGTAATCTAGTAAGTAATTTTACTGGCAAGACAATCTGAACCATGTCTTAAGAAAATAATCAAAGATTCCCCTTCAGTAAAACCCTTCATTCTTGACGAAAACAAAAGAACGAGAGAAAAGGTGATTTCTCTAATGACCACTATGAAATTTGTAATCTGCAAACTCATATCATGTCTTTTTTTCTTTATACTATTAGATTATATTAGTCTCTGTGGCAAAAAGCGAGGGTGAGAAAACGTCCAAGCGTTCATACAAAATCAAGAATAAGGACTTCTCGGATGAAATTTAAATGTGAATGTAATATTCCTGCAACACCGAAATAACGGAAATCTGTATCTCTCGGACATCTGCTGTTCTAGGTATCTGTTTTCAGTCACGTGCTCTTTTCACTGAGGATACCCTTTACTTTGGATTGTCGCATCTACGTCAGGGTTCTACTTATTTCTGTGCGTCGTGGTCTACCGTATGCTTTAGCCTCGAGCAAACATGAACTTAAACCGTATCACTGTCTTCAAGTCAACATTCAGATATTGTAAGAGTTGATGATACTTGATAGTTTTCTATTCAAACATCTTCTGACACAGATGTGTGTCTTCAAGCGCTTGATGGCAATTATCGTCTCTCGTAAGCACAGTGAAACACAGAAGAAGATGAATTTACCTCGAATTCCCACATTTGTATGGACAAGTTGGCCGTTGCAATCCTCAAAATACGTCATTCACTCTTGTGACATTATTCCAGCTGGCGTCTGTGACGTTTGGAGTAACGAACACGACTTTAAATTCGCATAGGAAACCCTTTTGTCGTGAGATAATGTCACTTATTTCCGCCTACGCCGTTGAATCCAAAGCGTGTTCAGGCTTCCTGCCCCTCTAGTGATTTAAAAAAAATATTGTCCCTGAAATTTCTACCAATTTAAATTGGATCAGTCAAAAGCGCTGTCGGAATCCTTTTTGGCTTAAAAAACGACAGTAAGCGGCGCTGTTGCCATCTTCGACTCTGTGCCAATCACCTTTCTCTTGGCAATGATTTGCATAACAGGTTCCACAATGAGGCTGCCTTTTGAGCTGCTGTATGATATAGCTCAGAGAGGACTCACAAGGAGAGGCAGTGTGTGAAAGTATTCCCTAGCTGGAGATCTGGTCTTCAAGTCATATCAAGTGTCCACTTCAGCTCATATCGGAACTTCAGTCGAAAAAGTATCCCTTTGAACACGCTCTTGTAGCGCGGAAACCCACATTTCCTGTCAACAAGGTAAGCATCGTACCTAATACAGCTACCGATATTGACAGCGACCATGTGCAACTCAAAATATTCCGCCCGCGCCTAATTTTCTTCAATGATTCCAGGTTGTCAAAATATTGTCCGTCGCTACTTTAACCACAAAAACAACTTTCACCAGCCTTCCTCATAATTCACGATCCATGTCATGTAATTTTGATTCCTTGGATGCTTTCGTATTTTTATACTTCTTTCCTAGGCATCGCTATCTTGGTCACGATATCCCTGCTGATGAAATATGATGAGATTTGATCGATGTTCAAGTATGTATGGCGCCCGAAAACAATCGCTCCTTCAAATAAATATGTTTTCACCTCTCTTTCCAAATTGTTAAGTTGCTTACGTTCACAAATAGGCTTATCAACAAATCATTCCATCAGAGAGTTTGTCATAATTTCGTATTAACAAAAGAAAACTCGATAGGATCGTTAACTCAGCACATCCATTGGCGGAATTCATGTGTAGTAAACCAGCACTTGTTCTGATCACAGTGACGATAACTTTATTCCGGACATAACGACTCTTGTTAAAAACATTTCATCGAACGTGTCGAAGCCCCTTGCTTTGTGCGCATGTCAGAGACACTAAAAAGTAATAAAGCGCGTCGGTCTATTCTGGAAATGTTAAGCATGTGCCTCATAAGTCATAGATCGCTGCTCGAGTTGCTCTGTCTCTCCCTTGCTCTGTATAACTTCCTGTCATTGACTGAATAACTTGTGTTCCCGTCGGTAGGAACGGCAACATGTCCGCAGACGATCAACCTGGTGTCAGCTCCCTTAGCTACGACGACAGCGACCTAGACGACATTGGGAAATTGCTGGAGAACTTAAACATAACGTCAGTCGACGAATTTCTCAAACAGTACGACTATGACCACTTATTTCCACCGGTCGTGCACCACCTGTCCAGTTCAGCCAGCATCTCACTGATGGTATGCTACATCCTGATATTCTGCCTCGGTCTGATCGGTAACTTGCTAGTTATCATCGTTGTGGCGGCAAACAGGTCCATGCAAACAGTCACCAACGTGTTCATAGTTTCGCTCGCCGTGTCCGATGTGATGATCTCGGTATTGTCGGTGCCTTTTACGCTGGTGGAAGCGATCACGGCAGGTTGGGTGATGGGGCTGTTCATGTGCAAGTTGGTGAACTTCATGACTTTGCTGTCTGCTATTTCGAGTGTTTTAACGCTGACGTGCATCGCCGTCGACCGTTACAACGCAATCTGTCAGCCCCTCAAATCACGCATCATACATACGACCACACGGGCCGCAAAGTTGCTCTGCTTTGTATGGAGCGCTGCCGTCATCATGGCATCACCCTTATTATTTGTCTTCGAACTGCATGTCGTGGGGGAGGTCCGTAACGACCAGAACTACACCCTCTGTCAGGAGATGTGGCGGTACCCACAGCAGAAGATGGCCTTCACGTTTTTCCTAGTAGCAGTAACGTACCTCGTCCCCCTCGGCTTGATGTTGTTTCTCTACGTCAGAATCTGCCATCATTTGTGGGTGCGGAACCCGATAGGGCCGACCGACCTACAACAACTGAACGCCGTATCGACGTTGAAATACAAGAAAAAGGCGACAAAGATGCTAGTCTTGGTTGTTGTGCTCTTTTTCATCTGTTGGACGCCATATCACGTCGTCACTGTGAGGCGAGAGTTTCCCTCTCTGAAAGACAACGAGAAGAACAGACTCCTAGTCGCCTGTATAACTCTATTAGCTCTCAGTAACAGTTGTCTAAATCCGATCGTCTATGCCTTCCTTAACGGAAATTTCAAACAAAGTTTCGTCGCCACTCTGAAGTGCAGAAAGACGAAGGTTTCTCCAATAAATATCACACAGAATGTACCGCTTTCTGGGAGTAATATTTAAACTTTGCCGGATGCCGATGCCAAAAATGTGATTTTTACCAATGTGAATCAAAGACCTTATGAAAATATTCTCTCTCAGATTAAACTTTTATCAAAGGACATAAATATGATATGTTATTATTGTGGAGTTAATGATTATAAATGTATAATATTGATACATGTGACTTATAATTATATAATTTTAATGGTACTAAATATCGTCCCTTGTCTATGAATTTGCTTGATATGAAAAGTAGTTTGTGCTGTTTGATTTCTTGAAACATGGCCGAAAGACTGATCAACTGTTTACAACCTCAACTCCGCTTGCAGCCGGGCGAGAGTAAACATTCAGTGAAATATTTTACGGTGTGTACCAAAAACATCAAGTTCCGTGCCCAGCTTTCACAATGCATGGCTGAATATAAAATAAAATATTGCATAAAGTTTGGACCTCATGCAAGCTCTTGTCATGAAATCTTAATTGGCGGTGCCTGTCATAGAGATAAAGACAGCAGCTTGCTATTACACTGTGCCAATGTCAAAGGAAAGCAACTTTAGGTCAGAATAGAAAACCCATTGTCTGAAGGTCACAAACCGAACAATCTGTTTTCATCAAGCAAAGGGGTACATTTTGACACTTTAAAACTTATGTACCGTAATGATTTTGCACGCCACGTGACTTTATACAAGTATTCCATGTTTTCACCGTCACTAGAACATGTCAAAACTTTGTCCCTTTCATATTGATGATTTTCGTCACTGCAGTTTTTCTTTAAATGATCGTCTTAACCAGTTTTGAATTCAGGCAATTTGTCAATCCTGTTGAAAACGGAACAAAACCACAAAATATGTCGATTAAAGTCATTTAGCGAAGACTTTCTTCAAAATAGAGCCTTTCACTAAACGCTGAAGTGAATCCAGGGCCTCTCATTGCGCCAACCATGAAAACAGTGCCTTGAGTCTTGTTTGCCAGTGTTTTTCTCGGTAACGATTCTAGATCTAAGAAATTATATCACATTGATGCAATCCTCTTGTTAGATTTCACTTGTAGTTTTGTTTTTCAACTTTGAAATGACCTCTGCGCCCTCAGATCGATATCCATTTGTCAGAAACAAACACAACAATCCGTATAAGCTTGTTTTGTGTCCGTATACTGTCTTCAGAGTTTTGATCGTGATCGCTTTATTTTGAAAGGGCACTTTTTACCCCGAACTGCCACATCACATACATGGGAAGAGTCCGACGTATGGCGAAGGGATTACAACAATCGATGAGGAAAATGCCTGTTTCGTGACTTCCTGGATTGTAAATCACTAGATACAACACGTATACGTCGGTGACCTCTGAACAAGAAAGAGGAGAATCTTATTCTGCGTAACGATGCATTACGCTGGAAAAGACAACATCAATAATTTGTTCCCATCCAGGGAAATGTATGTTTTCCCATGATGCTTTCCACCTTCTGTGCTCAGTTAAAGTTTATTAGCTTCATCTTGTAATGCGTTGTGCTTCCATTACTATTGCTCTGCTTGTAAAATACGCTTTTTTGTTTTCCTCTCCAAATCGTGTAAAAAGGTTCTATTTCCCAAAATCATGTAAAAATGCTCGGCTTTTCAACGCATCCGGCATGAGCGTGCTGTCCGTGACATTAGTGCGGACTGAATTTAAATGAGGACCAGAATTCACTTTACACAATGCGACTGCATATTGTACACAGCGTATAATGTTTGAAAAGCGAGAATGCTTTGTATTTCCGCATATTCACTGGAGAATAAGGAAATACTTGTTTCAGAAAACAACACTCCATCAAAATAGAGCTGTTCACCCTTTAAGAGCTGCACTCAACGAAAGCCCAGTAACGCCGTAGGAAAAAAATGTATCGACGAATGATTTTTCCTCTCGACAGCCCGAACGACTTTCGTAACATTTTATGACTTCTGGCTTAATCTTTGCTTCTGGAACAATGTAGCGGAAACAGGCTTGGCTGTATTACTATTTAAGCTTTTTGACGTTTAAATTTGAAGAAAACCTGACAACATCATTATTTTGGGTAAAAATTGCAGCCAAGGTAATAAAATAGGATTGTGCCTGCAGGACGAAATCGTAAAAAGTTTGTGTTGCATTGTACCGCGACAAACTGTATCTCGTATCAGTCATGACATAGAAAAGATAAAAGAACTCCTGAGTTCATAAAAACGTGAAAATCCAGAAAGCGTGATTGGTTAGCTTGATTTGTATAATATACGTCACCTAAAGCTGTAATATCAAATTCGGATAAATGTGTTGCTTACGACTCTGGTTTTTCAGTCTTTTCTTGATAGGTTGGGCGAAAGCGACTTGGGAATATGAAATATAATGACCAAAATATGGCGCCTATTACAGCGAACGCGAAACCATAGTCAACTTGACCAGTTTGAAAAACCGCATCAACAAATGTTTGTCGTCGTCTGAGTTTCAGTCTTGCAAGCTTTGCATTTTAAAAAAAAAGTAACAATCGGTGTTTTGTCTGCATCGTGTTACTATGAATAAATCATTGTTGATGAGAGTCTCCATGGAGAATGAAAATCGAGAAAGTCAATTATTCTACAATGGAAAATTAATCGAAATACTTATTACCTCGTTTACTATCAGTCTGAGATAAGCTTCAAGATGCTTTGGGAAATACCCCAGGTGTTGTTTCCATGGCAACAAGACATTGATGCACCAGCTGCTGTATACTATTCCAGTTACAAATGAAAAATACATGGTTAACGAATAAAAGGGTTTTAAAGTGAACAAGTTTGTAGCCGTTCAAATCAGTTGTCTAAAATGGTAACAATTGGATTATTAAAGCTAGACTTTAATATCACCCCTGTCAAACTATTTGGCGGGGCGAAAGCAAATTGCGTGTTCATTGCAAAGTCCTCAACACGCTTCGTCAAATCTGTAATTTCTCTGTCCCAGCAACGGTCGATTTAATACAGGGAAGAACATTCAAGCAAATTGCTACGGGAATTGGATATTTCAATTAAATATCTTTAGACATTGCCGATGAAAGGGTATTTACAATCTTGCATCGCAAGTCATTAGATATATTTGTCGTGTCGTTTTGAAAATACTCTGTGTCGAAATCGACATATTAGTCTTTGAGACTACAAAAGAATCTGTTGACAAGTGAAATAAACAAAAATTTTATCTTTATTTCACATTTTTGAAATCATTTTCATAATTAACTTATTCTTTCAAAACACACATTTGCAGCCTGTAAGAAGTATGTGTTCTGGCATTTGTCTCCCGCCCGTCCTTTTGTTAAGTACTCATCGTAAAAGGTGATGTGGAAGTTTGGTGCATTCACTGAATGCAGGATAGCGGCTTTTGCTTAATTTTAACGTATGACTCACTTGAACTTCTCCTTTAAGGACAATGATAGGCAATGAACTTAACCCGTTTTCAATTCTGCGACTTTGTAAAGAGATCCAGTCGACTACCAGGTCAAAATTCCTGTCGCGGGACAAATGAGCGCGTTATGGCCTGGAAGTATGTGAAGCATTTCAACATGTTTTTCGCATTAAATGGTCAATTTCTTCCCGAAGTGCCAATGGCGTATTTTGCCCTTTCAGAAAATCCACCAGGTCACGCTTCAAGGAGACCAACGTTCCTCAGAGTCGAATAATTTGACACAAGTTCGCTATTACTTTTTGACAATGTAGATTCTATAATATGAATCAGGGTGGAGTAGGAGAAAAACTTGAAGACACGCTCGAAATCCGATTAACTGCAGCAGCTCTAAAATGAACGGAGCCGCGCCAACACAAGGACACGATGTGTGAAACACAGGAAGAACACGCGTACCAGCCTAAAGTTCGGTAACTATTTTCAGATCCTTGGACATCAATTAGCCTTATTGGCACATTTGAAGAACTTTGGGATCATTTTTCATATTATGATGAACACCAGTGTTGTCTGATGATGCCTTTACGGTGTGGCATTAAGGTAGAATGCGCCTCGGGGACAGATATTCGGAATCTCAAACTTTTAGAATATTTTTCTGATGTAGCACTTAATGGGGCTCATTTTTAAGGCTCTTGATACTGGTGTAAGAAAACTTTTCACCGGGTTAGTTTGTCGAAAACCGAAAAAGTTTTTTTTCTCCGTAGACTTAACATGGGATGCTGGTCATTGTGAATTTCAAATATCAGTAAATCTTGGGTAATTTGTTTCTCTAGTATTAAATTTTGCACGGTGACCCCCGATTTTTATTCTTAATTTTGAACGAGAATGGTTGAAATATTTCTAGAGGAAAGTTTGAGCAAAAGTTTAAGTCTTTCACTTTCGAAGCGCATGCTATCTTAATGCAAACATGCCGGATAGGATAGTGTGGAATTGCGCTATGCCTACCATGGATCCTGTGTTCTCCACCCTTATCGACTTCTTTGTGTACTTTGTGAATGGAGTTATCGAGTGTCGGGTAGCAGGATATGCATCTTCCAGAAATATGACTAAAGAGATCAAGATTGTAAAGATTAGAATACTGAGTCTGCGCTAAATCAAATCTATGAAACATTTGTTTATCAAAGGAGCCTTAAGACAAACCCATCAAGGTGGATTTGGCTCAGACTCACCGAGTTTGGCCGAGTTAGGTGCAGAGATCCACATCGCGTAGCAAACGAAAGGAATCTAAAGAGGGTATTGCCATTTTAACCCCCCTTTTCCCGTTTCGCAGTCTTTAAAGCTTAATAAACCTAGACATAAAAGAATAGGTATGTACAACTGTCTGATGTCACAGGTCGAGTCAACTATTGACAGAAGTGGGAGAAGTCTACATTGTCAATGGGTTAAACGTAAACACATGCACAACAGACACAGTTTGAGAACTTGATGAAATGAACTGTGTGAGTTTAAGTGGCGATAATTGACGGGAAGATTTCCCCAGGTGTGTTTTGGCCTGTAGAGAAAAGGAAACCTGTCACCAAATGATTTTGTGACAGTTTGCGGTATTCTGTAAAGGTGTTGACGAAGAACGTAAGTTTCTGGAAGATGAGTTCAACAGTTACTGGAAAAAATGCTGAGATGTACTGTGGTCGATTGCCCGGACTAATTTTCAGGTAGCCTTGAATGTCTGTACTGTATGCGACGTGTAAATTGGTAGACTGAGTCAACAGAAAAGGCTGGATATTGTGAGTTTTCTTGACTTAGAGAAAAGTTGAGTGGATGCACCCGAACGCGTTTTAGCTTTTTGATGAGGTGGTTGGGGAACCAGAAAGGAGACTGGCGCAACATTGAAGACAAAGGCAATAACAAGGATTGGGTTGCTTTGAGCTGTAAGCAAAGCACGAAAAATACGTATTGTTTATATCGATTCAATGTGCGAGTCAATTACAAAAACACGCGAGCTTGCGTCAAGTAAAGTTTTGAAGTCAGGTTCAGCTCATAATAAAAAAACGTCAGATAGCGCCATGAATCGTAAAATCTGAGCTTATTGTAAACATCAACCAGAGTGAGACGTGGTTTACTCGTTCTGAGTCTTACGTGCTACTATTTATAAACAGTTAGAAGTCTTGATGTACAGTTTATGGTACAGTGTAGTGCAATGGTCGATGAAACAGTTTTGTCTATCATTTGGGAAAGCGAAAATATGTATTAATATATGCAAGTGAGCACAATTTTTTAGTATACACACAGTTTCAATTTGAGAAATCGGAAACAATCATCTACAGAGTGACAACATTGCAAAGAATATGACTGACGGTGTGTGGTAACTTTCCCTTAAGACAAGTACTATGTAAACACAAGGAGGCCTGCTGTTTTTCCCCGGAGGACCCAGTTTTGACATGTTGGCCGGGGTTTTGACGACTTCGATGCAATAATACCGTGTCAGAGGAACGTCAACGCGATGATGACCTCGCTATGAATTACAAGCATGGCACACACGCTCACAATTTATCGCGTTACATCTAATCATAACTCGCCCCCTCCCGGGTTCTATTGCACTGGTCTGGCTGAAGACAATGAGCAGCGCATACATTTGACTGTCAAACTGCATTATTGCGAAGCCTCCTCGTCTTTATAAGATTCCTTTTAGCGATTGCACATTACATAACTAAATAAACGACGGGCGAATTTCATTCGGGGTTTCATATTATTTTGTGGCACATTGATGCAAAATTAATTTTCCTATGTGTCAGTAGACGTGCGATATTCACTTAAAGACATGACCTTCTCATTCCCTAGCTCACCCGTTACCTACATACATTACCCATCGGATCAAAGGCCATTTCTTCATGTACGTAATATGTCTAAATTTAGCGACCTATTTTACTTCGGTTCGCTTTCACACCGATGAAAAATGTGCTTGTTTTGTTAAAATTGCCTTTTAAAGGCGATTAAATATTCGTAAAGGGTTACTTCAAGAACCCCTTTGTTTCCAATACGCTTCCAGATGCTTGGTTTCTTTTCATATTAGCATACAACCATAGATCACAATTGATTACTTTTGAAAACACTCGGATTTAAAACGTTTTAATATCGAGTAAAATATGCAAATCAGTGATTTCGAGAGTGTAACGCTTGTTTACTGATAACTACAATGAGGGTCTGATATAAAAAAGACCTGCATGTAAGCCATTTGAAGTGATATAACTCAAATAGCTCTCTTCTAGACTCTCTCACAGCCTCTGGCTACACACTGTAGCTGGTGTAGCTTATAGCTCAGTGCTAAACCAGGCCATCCTAGTACGTATAGCCATGCAGCGAGGGTCTGCGAGAGTCTAATAGATCTCGGTGCCTATCCGCTTATGATATTGTACATGATTCAGAAAGCAGCTACTGCCGGTATGAACATTCTCTACCAGTCCCTGTCCCCCTGTGTCTGTCTTTCTATCTGTCTGTCTCTGTAACTGTCTGTCTGTCTGTCTGTCTGTCTGTCTGTCTGTCTGTCTGTCTGTCTGTCTGTGTTTGTGCCTCTCTGTCTCTGTCTGTCTGTCTGTCTGTTTCAATCGATCGATCAATCAATCAATCAATCAATGAATACAAACATACATACATACATACATACATACATACATACATACATACATACATGCATACATGCATACATGCATACATGCATACATTCATACATACATACATACATACATACATACATACATACATACATACATACATACATACATACATACATACAGACAGACAGAAAGACAGAAAGACACACATACATACAGAAAGACAGAAAGACAGAAAGACATACATACAGAAAGACAGAAAGACAGAAAGACATACATACGTATATAATTGATTGAATGACACAATTGGAAAACATACGATAAACAATGTGAGAAATTAATCTTTTCGCTTTTAAGAAATCAATACGGTTGAGTTTGTGTTCAGCAGCGTGCGGGGAAATAATATGTGTACCTACTAAACAGCAAGATTCTAAATGTATCAGATCTGAGTTATATGCGCCATTAATTGTGGGTAAAAGCACAATCCGTAGGGGCGCATCCACCATACTCGAGAGATACACTTCCATCTTAGGGACTTTAAGCAAAAGCCGGGAGCCTTTCTAGTCTTGTAACCATCAAGAGACCGACGCACAATTTGAAAACGATGCAATCAAACCTCGGAATTCGTTCTGAAGAATCATACTGCCATCTGTAGAAATATACAGATGCTGCGAGGGCAGTCAATTAAATCCCGCCGAATGAAAGCGATGAAACATAGATTGTTAGGATTTATTTCAACTGCTGAGTGAACGGTGTCTGTTTTCATGTGAGCCGGTGTCAGCTACTCGGAGTTTATGGAGTTGGGACGTCATATGAGTTGATGAGAATTAAGGCTGTGCCAGTATCGTATGGATGGTCCTTCAAGTTGACAAATGTATTCAAACGAAGATTTAAGGCAACTATGGAAATGTGTTTTTTTTTT
>LD342760.1:276033-292266 GCA_001465055.1 Ptychodera flava
TTTTTTTTTTTTGCAAAACAACTGCATGGACATTAGAACGTACAGGAACAGAAATTAAATCAACAACATCAGTTTTGGTTCAAGACATTTCAGCCGTTATTACTGTATGACAGAAAGGTATGGCGTAATCAATATTTTATCAGGTAGTGCACTGTGGTCAATTGTTTTGGTCTGGTGTAGTGTAGTGTAGTGTAGTGTAGTGTAGTGTAGTGTAGTGTAGTGTAGTGTGATGTTGTGTAGGATTGTGTGGCGAAACGTGGCAATAGCGTATAGTGTAGTGTAGTGTAGTGTAAAGTCGTGTCGTGTCGTGTCGTGTAGTGTAGTGTGGTGTAGATTATTGTAGCTTAATATGTAGAAGTATAGTGCAGTGTGCTGTAGTGTGCTGTAGTATAGTGAAGCGTACTGTAGCATCGTGTGGCATAGTGTAATGTACAGCAATATAGAGTAGTGTAGTGTTAAGTAGTGTGATGTGGTATGGTGTATTGTAGTGTAATGTAATGTTCCATAATGTTGCATAGTCTACACGTATGTGAAATCTGGCGTTGTTCAATGATTTCATGCTGTGTGTATTGTGGCGCAATCCAGTTATTGCAGTTTGTAATTGCGTATCCTGGTACCATACAATGTGATACGATGGATTTTGTTTTGAGCGTCACTTGTGATCACTCAGATGATGATAAACCTGTAGGTTTGGAATGGTCCATATCTTAGAGCTTGGCATGGATCTCGATTAGCAATATTTGTTTTTGCATGGTGCTGTATATCGTAGTAATAAACAATTTTGTTGTATTTTTTGTACAATTTCCTGACTTCAGGTGTTTTCCTACACAATCTTTACGATGATGACCAACTTCACTGCCACCATACAATATGTATGTCCATTGCATTTACGATTCATGAATCAATTTTGATCATGATATTTTTGAATTTTAAGCCACGAGCTTCGAGTGTTCAAGTACCTGACTGGCGATGTCTTCCATCTCAGTATGTGATTTAGCAGTTCGCCGGGATTTCCGAGCATACAGTAGAAATATATATTGAAAACGTGACCATGTGCTTGCATATACTACTATATCTAGGCACATGTGGCAAGCTTATTAGCAAGCCAACAAGCAATACAGAATAAGCAGACAGACACACAATGAATGGATGAATAAAAGAATTACTTGGCTGGCTGGCAAACAGAATTGATGACAGACTGAAAGACTGACGGTCAGTTTCGGTGAATGTTACTGATTGGTGATTTTTGATGGCTTTCTTCTCTATTGTTGTTTTCAATGAGAACCACCATTTAACGTTCTACTCACAGGGCATGTTAAGAGACACAGTAAATTGTCAACAAACTCTGTGACCGTGTAAACTGATTAAAATGTTAACGAGTGAATTTCTAGTCCGGATTTGAATTCAAATGTACATATAATAACAGTTCAATTTACACAGTGTTAGACGCTGTGCTGACAAGCTAAATCGTTAGGATTTCGACATGTTTTGGGAGTAGAACAAGAACTCGTAATTGGGATACTGAACAAAACTGTTGAAAGATCAGTAAAGTTAAAGCAATAAACCCTTTGATCCCTTGTTATTATTTCCACTAGTTTCCTACATATACAACATTGCACGGCCTTAGAATACTTTCTTTCAACGTTGCTTGATTTTTCATGAAACCTATTAGTAGCCTGGGTTCCCTATTTGGAAAAGATAAAACGCTGAAGTTGCCCTATAAAAGTGGCATATTCTGAATGGAATCGGCGATCAGGTCGCTTTTGCAGGTTGTGTGAGTTCAGAATCAATAAAAAGGTAGCATCTCCGTGACCTTCGAATATCCAGGAGCTTGACATCCTAGATCCTGTCAGTTTCTCAGGAGAAATGAAACACCGATGACGCCAACGTTTGCGAATTCTTTCATGGTCACACTGAGGTAAGGTTCGTCAAGCGACGACTGGGAGAAATTTTTGTCATTCTCTGTTGGCAATATTGATGACTTGATTGTCATGAATTGACGTTGATAGAAACCGCTGCTACCCGAGGAAGGAAGCGACATCCGGAAACACACTGTGTATTTCAGTCATAGAAGCCGCTATAAGTGCCCACATTAACTATTTTCCAGACTTATGATATGACATACAGCTTCGGCTATATCTATGCTTACCTGTCACACATTCTAATTGGTACTGGATTTTGAATTCAGTTCAATGATTTATAAAGATTAAAGCACGTAAAATACAGGTAGGGAATCTGTCATTAACTCTGTTAAGGTGTTAACACATTGTCATTGTATGTATAAGCTTCGCTCACTGTTCCGTTACATTCTTTGCTTTCTCAACCATCCGAATCCAAGATTGGATTGGCGCAATAGCCTGTCCTTCTAATTTTAAAACTTTTACATGATACCCGTGATTGTCTGGGTATCACTCGTGATTAAGGACTTTAACATGCCTTGATCGATTATACACAGGATCCCTGGAGTAGTCAGTCGAATGGATCTTTGCTCTGGCGTTGTTTTGGTTTTTGGTGAATGCTTTATCCCAATCTACGTAAATTTAAATTGTTGCCGTGGAAACGACATTGCACCATCCGGGGTTATTAAGGGCTGTTTGGCAGAGTGGGTCCCCGGCCTCGCTTCCGGGAGCTGTTGTTGTTTCGATCGTGCAGCTAGCTATGGACTTCCTCTTCGCCATGTGGTTTTGAAAGGCGTTGATAGGCGTAGACGGAAACATTTTTAGTTTTATGCAGTACGTAAAATGCTTGGAGTAATTCCCGTACGCTTTACGACGGGAAGTGGTTACAAGCCGGTCATTCTGAACTGACATTATTCCCCTTGAGTTTTGCACGCCGCGAATGCAAAACTGTAATGATTAATGTATTCAAGGTTCATTGGGTGACTGTTACTAAACGCTAATGGGTCGGCTGTATCGAAGCAACAAAAACAAGAGGTAAATTTTTGTAGAAAGTTTTTATTAGCTGCCATTTAGCATCGGTATATATTTAATCTGGCAAGCCGTGTAGCATGCAGGCGAACAATCGTTGAATTCTCGTGAAGTGCCGTGACCTTGTGCCAGTGATATTGATCCTTAACAGATAGAAGAATTTCTTCACAGTGGTAGGATGGGATCCGATGTACTCTCAGCGGGAAGCGGCACATTCATTTACGAAGTCCCGCATCGTGTTCCGTCCGCATCCTTGATATCTCCGCCACCTGCCTGTCACTGAAATCGATCATTTGCTTATTTTGGTTGCTCGTTATGACGATATAAGCGTGTATAGCTACTGTGTAACACTGCGGGTTTCACACCTATTATCGGAGTTCCGCCGGGTTCAGCGGATATGAAAATCGCACCTACTAACAACACAGACAGAGACTGGTATTTTTCTGACTGGGACCGTACCTGGCGGCCATGGTGAAGAACTCAAAAATATAATCAAGAATTTCCTGTTTTTAGTTCTGCTGGTATACAGTGTATTTGACCGGGCATTCTGACATCTTCCTGACGTTTGATACAAGCTATTATATTTTGAATAGAAAAATACTTGTCAGATGAACGAGACGATTAACTTTCTTTACCACTCAGGCTTCAAAGTAAGTCTGCACAACGAGTAGATCACCAATGTATTGTGAGAAAATGAGTGCACAAAATTTCGTCCCAAAGGCGAGTTCGACAGCATTAGTCCCGTTTGCATTAATTTTCGGTTGTTCCAGGCCATCACAAAGCCCAGTAGCACTGTGACATGTACGATTTGATGTGCGAGCGCCGTACTAGTAGGCACGAGTGTAGCTGCAATAATTGTAGCCTTGATTGGCCCCCGGCGGTGGCAGTCCCCGGAATGGTGGGTACCCATGCTTGTTCCCCAAGTTTGAAAAGTACCACATTTCCTAGAATATTTCTGAGAAAAACACCCCCTATTTGTGGCAAACCTGGGAGAAATTAGCTGTAAAAACATACCCTTATTTTCGAAATCTAGGAGGTTAGTATGTTGACTTCCAGGGTTGACCCTGGAGGTTGACTTTGTATACATGTACATACATAACAAATGTTTGACAGTTTGTCCTCACCTGATTTTAGTCACATTCATCACCGTCCCTCCACCCGTTTGTGGAGGGACGGTGCATTCATACACAATCATCTTCCTTATCCGTTTCTTTGTGAGTGAGACTAGACCAGATTTAGTGTCCTAGGGAGATTATGAAAGGACTACCCCTAATCTCGGAGGTTACTCTGAAAAAGTACACCTTTTTCTCGACTTCACAGACCTAGAATCTCCGAGGTGACTGAAGAAAAACACCCCCTTTTCCGTGAATATGGTAACGCACATGGGTACCCACCAACCCGGGGACTGCCACCACCGGGGATTGGCCGTAGGGTTTGGGCTTCTGTCGTGCGGCTCGCGCGATGCCCCAACCAAGGCATAGCGAGCCGCACGACAGAAGCCCAAGTCCCACGGCCAACTCAGACTACAATTATTGCAGCTGGCACGAGTGTAGCGTTAGCAGATTTTCTCATGTCTATATGCCGAAGGGACAGGAACGGGGTGGGGGGGGGAGCATACTCGCCTGCTTGTACCTTTCAATTTTGGCAGCGAGATTATAGAGAAGTACAAGCGTCTTTCGACAGTCTGAGTTGACCAAATCGTTGGAACGCTTGACGCAGAGCGTCCAACAAAAGTTGAATCATTTCCTATACATCCAATACATCCATAGGATTGTATGATCACGCCACCATGTGAAAGATCATAGTGGTCGTAAAGCCTCTAATTGAAGCTGTAAATTCTTTCCCTGGAAAGTGTTGGGTTTGATCGACTTCGTTAGGATTTGTGTTTCACAAACCTTATCTTTATTCAGATATATTTCTCTCTAAAACAGTGTGTGATTTAGAATAAAAATGCCTTAAATCACTTCATTGGCTCGAAGGGGGTAGGATAAACAAATATAATACCTCTACAGCGAATTGCATTGGCAGCAGTCCAAACAGCTATAAATACCTCGCTTAGCGATCGGAATTGGACGTTCATTTATTACAAGTTGTCTGACTATCTAATGAATAATTTTCTTCGGTATAAAATAAAGGAATAAACAGGAAGTTCTCTTATCCAACAATATTTCCATTTTCAGCATTTGTCAATTTCCTACATTATCTACTTACAAACCATGCTGCCTTATCTTGTCTGGTATATGTGCAGCGACAATATATGACTATATTCATCTATGTATAAGTGTCTAGAGTCCTATAACGCTAATTCAAAATTTGAGACAAACATGTAGTTTTCGTTTTAAAGCCTTTGCGTTCTAACATTTCCCTCGACAATAATATGGAAAACCTAATGATGTATTTCACAATATCTCACAGGACCGCTTTGACAATGAGATACAGCTGCCCATTTCAGATTTGGTACTTGCTCCTGAATTTAGCATATCATGCAGGGGTAAACGATTATGTGTAATATTCAAAATTGTTCGCGTGAGGAGGGGAGATCGGTTCTGAAATACACAAAAGTCCTTTTCCTATTGTTCTGTCTTTCTTTGTGGGCTCATTCTAATTTATTTTTACCACCTGGAACAAACTTAAAGGCCCAGTAACTGCAACATTTAATGATTTTGCACTATTTTTTAAAATATTTATCGTAATTCTTGTGCTTCTCCCAAAAGCATGTTGAAACACACACTATTTCGAATTACATGTTAGCAATAACAATGCAGTTTACACACGCTGTGTTGAAAGGCTAGTTGTGGGCGTTTCAACATGCTTTGTAGATTTGACAAGAAAATACAGTTGACATCATAAACAAAAATGGTGAAAAAAAATCATCAAAAGTTACAGCTACTGGCCTTTTAATTGCTAAGGATTGGCAGCGTCTTTTTCACACACTGAGTCAAAATTTATTTCTTTTTGTAATCACCTTGTCATCAATCAGCGTCTTACTGCAGTGAGGATGCCTTCTATTCTTGTTCAAACTTCCCCGAATCAGATAGTGTATGCCGACAGTCAGACGTGAACTTTGTTTTTCAGACGTGAACTTTATTCAGCTGGAATTATTCAGTTAGGCAAGCAAAATATTCTTATCAGATGGAAAGTATAAGAACTTTCTAGAATTGACATTCGGTCACCCATCCCACACCCCATTATATTGAATGGTCCACCCCAAAAGTGTATAGAATGCTGATCTATAAATAGCACGACGATCCTCCGTTCTGTAGAGTGAAGTGTATCGACAGTTTCTTTTTCACAAAACAGATAATCCCGGGCGGTTTATTGACTTTATATCAACAGCAAGGTACTTTTTTGAAAAGTGTGTTATGGATCGGGGAAACCAATTGCGTAGTCGGTTGACATCAGCTGTCAAATCAGGACCGCGGTGATTTATGGCGGCCCTGGGGCTTGTCGTATGCCCGATGAACATCTTCGCGAACGTGTTCATCATTTTCTTCCGTGGTGTCCTAATTCATAAAATGTAACAGAGATTGGCAGGCCATCGCAATTTGTGGCTTTTGGTTCATTCAATTCCTTGCTATCGGTTGAGACCATTCATGACGCGTCATCGGAAACGGCGGCCTTAGATAACCCGAGGATCATTCAATTCCCTCCAGCAGACTGAACTGAAATAGCCCCATGCCTAACTGTTGAAAATTTGCAGGAATAATGGCTGTCATAAAGCAACCTTGTTATCGGAGAAAGTCGACCTTGCCGAGATAAACAAACTGTCAATTTATTCAGGAGACGTTCGCTTTCAAAATGATTAAGCTAATTTAAAGTCTGGCGGTACAGGACATGTTCAAAGGAAATATAAATGATCTATACATCCAATTTGTTTTTCACGTCCCTTCTTATGTCATTGTCCGAACCGTTTTGACAGAATCCTGATACCAACCGCGGTGAAATATAACCGTACCTGACGTCCGTCTCAAGTTTGAATACGCCTATCCTTATATCGAACCTATGCAATACTTCTTTGGTCTACTAACAATCCCCACACACAGCTTGTAGGGAGTCTCTGAGTCGTTGACCGCTGACTCCCTAGCTAGGTTATAATTATCCTTGCCGCGCCACACCTCTGTGCGGAGATTGGTCTGCCACTTGTGCGAGCTAATTTAGGAGCTCATGCACTGACTAAACTTTTCACCGGCTTATCTTTTGGAAATCGTAAAGTTTATTTTCCCCACATATTTAAGACAGGGAAAGCGGCACTTTTGAATTCAAATAATCATCAAATATTGGGTGGATTTTTTCGTCAGTACCAAATTGTGCATGGTGACCTGAGTTTAGTTCTTTATTTCGAAAGGGGTGAGTTATATTGTCCTAATTTTAGCACAAGTGGAACTGTTTTGATGTCGAGGCGAATACTACCTCAAGCGTACGCTTCATGAAAACCCATAGAAATCCTATGCCGCCACGTGGATTTACAATTTGACTGCTATCGAGGGACTCATTCTATAAAAGATTACAAAGTGGAGTCGCGCATCTCGACAAGACTTATGCATGACAAGCCCAGCTGCACGTATTTCTGCCTGTCGGCCATGGAGATTATTGCATCTTCGGCGCACATACTGGAGGGGCCGAGAACCAAGAGATTTATCGCCATTGGAAGTGGATATATATTGCATGAGAGTACGGCCTCCCAAACCAAAACGTTTAGGGTCACTAAATCATTGATATTTATTTGTGGAGACAAACAGAAACATGAGAGACATTTATCGGCGTTCATCAAAACAAAAAAGGGTTGAACCTGACATTTCGATGGCTGGTTTGAAGGACAATCCGCATTACACCCTATATTCTCCCTTTTATCACAATATTCTGTGTAAACTGTGTGCACCGTATGTATGTATGTATGTATGTATGTATGTATGTATGTATGTATGTATGTATGTATGTATGTATGTATGTATGTATGTATGTATGTATGTATGTATGTATGTTGTAATGCAATTTACATAATGTAATGTATGGATGTATTTGCATTATATAAATACACACATAAACACATACATATGTAATATATATATATATATATATATATATATATATATATATTATATATATATATATATATATATACACATAATTCTATATTATTTATTTGTGTGTGTGCGTGTATGAACGTGTATGTGCGTGTCTGTGTGTATTCATATATAGTTTACACCGTGCACCCCGATTTCCTATTTCTACTGTCTCCCTTGTTGTCTAGTCGGCCGCCTGTCTCTATGCATACATATACTGTACGTTTGATGGGCGCGTACTTATTACCAAATAAAAACCGGATGATTTACTGATTTCTTTTCTCATGTTACTACTCCCAGGGAGTTGTTTGACACACAGTGTGTGGTGTAAGACCACAGGAAATGAAATGGTATTATTTATGATTATATCACTGATACACTTGAGACAACCAAGCTATTCATCATAACTGTTATTTGGGTTACATCACTGACAGTTTGCCTTCAAAACCGCTACATCGCAAAGCAGCGTTTTCCTCGTCTGTCCTCGCTTTTTCATTTCAAAGAGGAAAAACAAATGATCGCTTGGCAGACAGAGTAGAGATTTGTAGACACCGACGTTTAGCAGTAGTTTCAAGGGACACACCACCTTGTCAGAGACAAGCAGGGGAATCTTTTTGGTTCACACTTAAAGGTTTGGTGTCCACAAAGCTTCGTTTGTAACCCTGCCTAAATTGCAGAAGGCTGAAGTACAACAAAGATTCGCCGTCAAACATTGACGTCAGTTTCTGTCCAACCAACATTGGCATTTAGTAACAGAGACAATCATGGCATTGATAATTTCAAAGAAGACGGTTAACATAATTGACCTTCTCCTTTGAGATATTCAAGATAACTTACTTGATGAAGACGGAACAATGACCCTGACAGTGAAAGTTCACTTTTCCGTATGGTTGGGTTAAATTTACTCAATACACGATACGATGTTCTGCGTCACTGCCTTACAACCAGTAACAAAAACGTGGTTTGACCTTCCCCTACAAATAATAAACAGTTATCGTCAAATGCCATCGATGCATCCTACTTCGTGCATGTTTTACTGTCGCAGTCGATAATTGAGAACCATCACGACTCCTGAAATTGCGTGCTTGAAGAGGGTGCGCAACGCTGGGTGCGCAACGCTATAGCAGATCGGATCCTCCGAGATAAAGAAATACCTGACCCGATTTGGGTTCAGCAGCTGCTGTTTCCGTGGTTACGAGAATCGCTGGTAACCACCGTACCTGGCGGAGAATTAGGAGCGTACAGAAAATGCTGGTGTTGAGTCGTTAAACCCTAGAGGACATTTCGCAGGATAAATGGCCTCATTGGCACAGTGCTAGTGAAACATTCACGTTTTACAAATTTCCGTATGTGGTCTCTGTCGATGTCAGTTCCGATAGCTGTCAATTTTTATAGTTTTTTCAGTTTTTTGTGTCGATAGTATAGCAAAGTTTCTTGTTCTAATTCCAAAATCATGGCAAAATGCCGAATATTCAACTCGCCGAATACAATTCGCATTGTCAAGGAACTTACTACATGTAGGAAATGTCTTTATTCACTGAGTAAAGTATCACAATTTTTTTATGCTATGCCCCCTATTATGACGCGATGTAAGCTGTTGCTAAGCGACGGCAACAAACTAATGGCGCCTCGTGTAGAACAACCGCCTCGTTAAATCTGATTTTCTATTGATTGCTATCATAAAAGTAACCCAATCGGATTCTTTTTTACTCACAGCTCGGTTCTGCTTGCTCTGAACTTTACCGACGTTGGCGTCCCGCGTTCGTGTTGTTGTTTTGATGATAACATAGTCAGGCACCGAATATGTGCTGCGATTTGTTCAACCACGATTTGAAAATGAACCCAAACAAGCCAACTTTATATATTTGGTAAAAACTGTGTACGCATGTGCACAAGTTTATTGCGTTTGACCAGTCTTTTGATTAGAACGTTTTCGTATATCAAATGTTATTGTTGACAACTGGACTTTAGTTGGGTCAGAATTCCTTTGTGGAAATGGAAATACAAATTGTACACGATACAATGTATCGTGAAGACCAATGCAAAGACCTTGTATTCCGATATACTTCACAAAGAATAATAAGAATATGTATTTGTTTCACGGAACAAAATAAATTGAAAAAAATATGATTAAAACTATCGTACCTTCAAAATAGAGGATTTGGTTTTAAAGACATCTGCGCCTCAAAAGTGATAGACTTAAAGTTTTGCCCAAACTTTCCTCAGAGCATCTTTTAGCTATTGTTTATCAAACTCAAAAATAAAACTCAGGGGTCACCAATCAAGGTTTAGTAAAAGAGAAACAAATAACCCAACGTTTATCGATATTTGAAATTCAAAATGGCCACCATCCCTGTGCTAACTCTATGGGGAAACACAATTTACGATTTTCAATAAACTACTCCAAGAGCTTTAAAATGAGCCCTTCACGATCAGTAGACCAAGAAAGTACTGTAAACATTTTAGAGTCAATATATCTGTTCCGCCTTACTAGCGGGTAAATGATGCCTATTTTTCTACTTTGTTTTCTATAACGTGGTATACTTCGCTTAATTGTAGATTATTGATGATATATACGAGGTAAATCAATCTCTAGATAACAAATTAGCAAATTCTTAATTCATAATAATTGTATGTCACCGCTTTCGTTATTTGTTTCGCTGTTCAGCAGAGCTGATGTTGTTCGATAACTTTCTCGACATGTATCAACATCCTTGCCAACATAGGAACCGATCGCTAGAATAATACAAAATCGGCCAAACGACGTTTGTTTAAGCTCTATATTTCACCACTGCCTCGATAAACAACATACTCTACACGATAATCAGTGCTAATGGTATTTTTACTATCTTTAACGATGTTTTTTTTCCTTTGCAATTAGCCAATTAGGGAGCGCACTCAAGCAGTAAGCTAGTTTATAGTTTCGTATCAATACGAAAATGCCTTATATGTAAGTTCATTATGAATTTATATCTTACACTCACATGACTATCCCGTGAGAAATGCTCCGAGCTGTAACGTTAGATTGGATGAATCAAGCAGCGATTTGATACTCCCCGTCAATTATTACACTGGAATCGTGGCGGCGTCGATGGAACACTTAAATTACTGTTAGGTATTTCACACACGGATTCACTTGAGCAGCCATGTAACATCTATTGAATACAGCCGGTTAAATCGTTGTAATTTGCATGGTTGTACGTCACATTCGATCAACATCTTTGCTATATTTATGTTCACTCACTCGTGATGTGATGCTATGTTTTTCGATTTACCAGAAATAGTAAAAAAAACTGGCAATTTACAAACACGGAGGCATTGTTCCCTGAACAATTATAACATGCTATGCACGACCTGAAAGGACCAAATATCGTTTTATATCGTTCCCAATCACGGATCTCATTAAACATGAGGACAAAGCGATAAAGAATGTTAAAGACTTTCTTAATGGACTACTAAATTGAAGATCCTGTATCTTGGTACCATTTTGTTAGAGATAAATATTCCCGTAAAATTTGATGTTGTTTCAGAAATTCTATCCATCGCCAGTACCTATACATAGGTAAGACGTATATATGTATGTATGTATGTATGTATGTATGTATGTATGTATGTATGTATGTATGTATGTATGTATGTATGTATGTATGTATGTATGTATGTATGTATGTATGTATATCTCTGGTTTTCATCTATAGAGTGAAGCTGTAGGTTGATGGCTCCTTCGTACCCTTGCAGATGTGCAGCGTCCTCGCAATGTTATATCCGATTGGTCGATTGTCACTATTCACAGCAACTTAGGGAGTCTATTTGTATTATTCAATTGTAACGGTACTGAGCTTCATCAACTCAATTCGATAACAGCTTCCGATACGCTGCACAGTAGCCCTCGTATGGCGATTGGAAAATGCCAACAGGGGCGACAGCAGGTGACAGCCGCAGCTGTATTCAATCAGGCATAGTGTCATTATGACCTTAGTCTTAATATTATCAATCTCGCATTAACACAGCCGTCTGGCCGAGGGGAAAGCTACGTGTCAAAAAATCAAAGTTCAGTTTATCTCCGTTCAACCCCCAATATTGCTGTCACATCAGGTTAAAATTTAAGGACACAGTCACCAGCCTTGCAGAATCATTTCTTTGTAAAGCTGCTCTCCAGAGAATGCAGTTACTGACCTGAGACATTACTAAAACACACGAACTATCGGTCAACCACTGCACCCTAGTTAGACCTCAAATCAAGTTCGTGAAGGTAGTATACGCCTCGAAAGTGCAAGACCGAAACTTTCGCTCAAATTTTCCTCAGTGAAACTTTCAACCATTCTCTTACCAATTCAAGAATAAAAATCAGGCGTCGCCGAGCAAAGTTTTGCATGGAAAAACAAATTACCAGACATATACCGACAAAAATTCAAAATTGGCCTCCTTCCCTGTGATAACTCCATGGGGGAAAATACAAATTTTGAATAGCGAAAAAGTAAGACGGTGATAATATTTCTTACTCCAAGAGATTTAAAATTAATCCTCACAAGTGGCAGATCAGAAAACAATTGTGAAAATTTGAGATTCCGAATATCTGTCCCGAGGGGCATTCTATGTTAACGGTCATGCACGTATACCATTATCATTCAGAGGCCTGCGTGTCATACCTTTTTCCCCTTCTCAGTGCATGCAGTGTTTTCAACAAAATGTCATCGTGTAATGTTCCCAAACAAATGGCTTACACACAACTAAAGCCATTCACAGTGTTGCATCAGTGACATCAATAGACTCAGCCTGAAGAGCAGAGCTGACTCCCTTCCATAACAATAAAGAATGTTAAAAACAATTAAAAATGTATTGCAACAGAACCGTTGCTGGGTCTAGAAAGAATATAAAAATCGCACATACAGGATCACTGTTTCTAATTGCCAAGGATCAGATACAAAATCTCTCTTTATTCTCCGTCTTGCTGCAATCTGACACATCATCTGTCCTATGTCCCAATGGACGTTGATTTCTTCTACTTTATCTCGCCATGAAATCAGATCTATCAATTTGTCATATTTTTTTCAGGATGGGCATCGCTAAAATTCTTATCCACCACGGACAACATAGGTTCAAAGCTAAAGGACAAGTCACGCTGACCGTGTGTGTCATTTAGTTATACCAGTAGCTCACGTAGCGCTGTAGTGTGAGTACAACATGACTCGCGGCAGTTTGTTATTATATAAAAAGCGCTGTCGAAATGAATTAAACTCATCAAGACAAGAAGCTAAATGTGTCAGAAGATACCATAAATTGTGAAGGTACAGAGACCAGATCACACCTAATATAATTGATGGTAAATACTGATGTCTTAATCAATTGGAGAAAAAAATGCCCTTTTTCAGTCTTTCAGTTTTAGTGCTTTCTTAGACATTAACTAAAGCTTATATGATTCGTATTCAAAGTCATCTTCCCAGTCATCCTGCGGCTATCCTACTGACATCAACCTAATGGCTTAATTTCCTGTTCAAATCGTCCTCTTCGGCGAGCGTTACGAGGAATACTATTCCCCAGTGTACCGAGATGTGTCCATTGCAATACACCTGTGTATGATGCATTTGAGACTCGTAACATGTCCTCATGCAACGCTTCACCAATCCAGGAGTGAACGTTTTGCCGGCATTCAGCCACTCGGAATTAAATTGTATATCCCAGTTTATACAGTATGTAACTCGAGCCGCTTCCAAAGAACCAATCATTCAAAGATAATCCAATGGTTATCTTCCCGTTAACGATAGCAAGTTTTCCTTACATTATTAATGGGACATTTTGACTGATGCTCATGCGTGGGCCGGCGCCGCTGTTGCTGTGTAGCATCATCTCGTATTTCCTCCGAGAAGCTCTCTATTTTATGACAAACCTTCAGCAAGTCGACACAACGGATTAGTTCTTGCTCTCATCTACGGTTACTGCTGTCGGCAACAGGCCCATAACCCCGACATGCAACTGCTTACCGATGTATATGTTCAGCAAACAAAAAGCAAAAGCAACTAAGATAAGGGATATCAAAGCGATTGACGGCCACGTAGGATTAAATGCTGACTGGTTTGTGGATCAAAAGATAAAAAATGTTGGATATGAGAGTAGTTTATTAAAAGCGATCGTTGATTATTTCCTCTAAATACCCCTTGTCTAAGACCGCTGGATATTTACTTCATTACAGCACAGGAAAATAATCATAGGAAAACGGAAATATATGATTCTGGAGTGATTTCTCTTTTGTAAAAAAGTTACTGATTCTAAAGAGATTTAAAAACAGCCTGAGGTGTAGTATGAAAGAATGACTTTCGTAGTAAATTTCCAGAAAGTTACTTTTCTAGCCTTTTGAGAGAGGACTATGCCTTCTATCAACTGGTGGACAGATCTAACCATCCATGCACTGTCAACTAATGTCGACATCGGTCCGGACGGTACTTATTCGAATATGACGAAAGATTGTTTCATAGAAAGTCAAAAACGTATCGGGGCAATTTAAATCTAGCAAAAGTGATTGCTATTATACAACTGAAATAGAACGAAGTAAACATTCATTCATTGATAAACCCAGAAATTCGCTTATAAACAATAAAAGAACAAAGCGTGCAAATGAGGGCTTATATAACGAAAACAAAGGCAAATTTTATTTAAAAAATTAATAACACATGGAAAACGAAAGTGAATTTGAAACTTTTACTATTAATGGTTCGCTCTTCGAGTCGGCACACGATTTATGCCACTGTTATAACTTAAGAATGTCTTTCTTCCGCAATACTTACTCTTATGAACTCAATATCTACACCAGCTAAACTTTTCGATTTTGAACTCGCGACACTATTCGTTGTGCGGATCATTCGTTCCACATGTATTTTACGGCTAGCATGCATATTAACTCTACGAATTCCGCCATGACGTTTGCAGTGCAGCAATGCCATACGTCATGGCAGAAACCAACAAAAGTCGGCTTTTCGGAATATCTGTTGTGACGCTGTCGTCAAAATCTGCGGGTATGCCCATCTCAGCGTTGTTCCAACGTAATTAGAGTTTAAATCAGTTGTTGGACGTTCACATTCGAAATCACTGCACGTTCAACCAGGGTAAGAAACCTCATTATACCTGCTTGATGCTCCGCCAGATTCGCAGAAACATTGCATGACCGGGACGAGATGACTGCTTGCTGACGTTCAACGGGATGCAAAGTTGTTAGGATCTTGTGGAGTTTGCCAAGAGACAAACAACTTCAGGTCATTCACAACCTTACCTTGACCCATATTGTCGCATGATTAGAATCGACGAGAGCATCTGCACGCAGTTGATTCCTACTCGTTTTCTTAAGTCACGTATACATACATACATACATACATACATACATACATACATACATACATACATACATACATACATACATACATACGCATAATAGATAGATAGATAGATAGATAGATAGATAGATAGATAGATAGATAGATGATAGATAGATAGATAGATAATGATGTCATATTGTTCATATTGTCGCAGTAGTAAATGCATACAGCAGATTTCACGGCCATCAAACTCAAACGAACAATATATGATCAAATCTCGTGCATACTTTTTATTTTAAAAAGTTAGAGGTGGTAGGCCTTAAGCACTAGAGTAGTACTTGGTCGTACATCAATTGAAACAGCTATGATAATCGGGGCTGTATTGAGGCTGTGCGTTTATTTGATTTTAATTGAACATTAAAATTGAAAACTCTGGAAATCTCACGTTCGAGCCTGAACATGTTTCTGTTTCTTTCTTCGTCTCTCAATCACAACCTCTCGCTCTCTTCGACAGGAGAGGCAATCCAACAACACAGGCGGTATATGTATAATATTTCGGTCACACCGTGGTGTCAGAATTTTTCAATTTCGACCGCTGATCTGATTCACTGCAAAAACATCGCCGCTTGACAGGCGAGTAATGTCACGTATTCAATTTCTTTTGAACTCAGCGACATCGATTAAGATGTGCTCAACATAGATGGTACAGGGTTAACAAGGATTTCACATCATAATGAGGAAGTTATTCCTTGGAAGAAATCCAGGCAGATTGAAGTACAAAGAGTAATAATTATTTTCCCGAATTATGAATTATTACCTGACGTTTAGGTCAGTCTAGAAGAGCTGTCATAAACCTGAAATCAGTTCAGTAGACACTTCCGGCAAACTTTAGACATAATGCAAAGATGATTGGTTTGTATGTGTGTGTGTGTGTGT
>LD342760.1:292354-314332 GCA_001465055.1 Ptychodera flava
CAAAGAGATGTGGGGTGTATGTGTGTGTGTGGGTGTGTGTGTGAGAGAGAGAGAGAGAGAGAGAGAGAGAGAGAGAGAGAGAGAGAGAGAGAGAGATCATGATGTTCGCCGTGAACATTGTTCGCATTGTCAAAATTGATGTGTCGTAAACCTGGTCTGCAATTGTTTTGTTACAACTCGAACTCTATTATGCCACAAAACCGCCAAGAATAATGATGCTTGATACTGCAACATGAAATATACAGGGAAATCGGTCATAATTTACCAAAGATGTTAGCATGGATCACAAACTCATTTGATGCATTGTCAAAGCGTCCGCTGGGGCTGATCAAACCTCTTGAGACCGGAATTTAAACGAGTCATCACAGATTAACCCTCGTGCCTATGAGCATGCCGGAGAAGGCGCTTGCAAACGAATGCCATGTAAGGAATCTCTCGCCAGCGGCTACCGTTTTACTTGTTTACCGCCGACCAGTTCGACAGTGTAGTTCGCAGAGAAACGATGCCGAAAACGTAATTAAACATCCTTGACTTCCCAGATTTAAACTATCGGGCAACGACCTGGGGGGAGAGAGAGAGAGAGAGAGAGAGAGAGAGAGAGAGAGAGAGAGAGAGAGAGAGGCAGACAGACAGACAGACAGACAGACAGATATACTGAGAAACCTACGTAATTCTTTAGTCCTGGCAGTTTGTCAGGTGAATTTTATAGTGCTGATAAAGCGTAACTGGTTCAATACTTATAGCGGTTAATCACGAGTGATTAGTCCACTCTAGTCGTCTCAAGTAGATAGGCTATCAAAACATAATAGATAAAGTCATATCAGACGACAGACTGGGAAGTCATTTTAATCAAACAAGCCCACACATAACACACCGACAACTTTTCACCGGGATTGACTATTGGTCAGGATTTCGAAATAAGAATCAAGTGGTTTCGGTAATGATTCAAGCGGACAGGCTAATTTTCGAACCACATTGGTTGAATTTCATTCCATTTATAGAACGGGTGGAGAATAATATGTCTGATAAAAGAGGTGTTTTTTTCCGGGGTCATCGGTTCAATTAAGCGGAATTTTCCATTTCTGACAAGAATGTTAAAACAAAACCTTCGAGGGACGATGTTCTTTTCGCTTTTAATGACTAATCAACTAAAACTTAACAAAGGACAAAGATTAAAAGACGCTTCTCTTGTCAATTAGAAAACGAATAAAAAAGCTATGATAGAAGAATTAATATTTCACGCTCGTTGTATTAATATGATCGCTTGCAAAAGATAATCTGCTACTATCATCGACGGTGTTTGAAATACGATATGACAGTTTGAATTTCAGCGCGATGATGATTATCGATTCTTTCTGAAAAAAGACGTGAAACATTTATGAGGATTCTTTTAGACCCATTAAACCTTTGCCGGGTGATGCGATACTGGGAAGAACCATATTCGTATTTTTGACGTTTTCCTATATCTTCATATTCTGTACAGTGCTCAAAATGTGTGGTACGACAACATAAAGCGAAGCGAGTTCGTACATTGTACTTTCTAGATTTAGAATGAATGGACTTCGAAAGCAAATGCTTATAACGTGATTATGATGGTTGGACTTAAAGAGTTCACTGGGCGAAGGACAAATTAGCACGGTCTTAATAACTTTAGTTCTTTAATATGTTGAAGTTATGTACACGAGAAGACAGGGTCCCTGGTGTAATTTTACCTCATGGAAATTCAACGCTTCAAACTAAATGAAGCTATTCTGCACTCTATACTCCACCTTACGATCCAGTGAACTCGAAATCATCGTTGAGATGATAATATCAAGTACTGTGAATTAAAAAAGGGAGAGAGTGGATTAAGCAATAGACCACACCCAGAGACGATATATACATGTTCACGACATATGTGGACGAGCGGTGCATATATGGAGTGAACTTGTCAAAATCGAGTGGTTTACCCGTTTCTGAGATGGTTTATTGCTATTAGGCCTATATAATAATATTAAACTGAAATTCTGGCGTGAAACGTCGAAGGGGGGATTTTTCTATGGCTGAGAGCTCGTGGCTGCTCCAATTGTGCTGTAATGCGAATATAGCACGGTTCTTTTCACGTTTCGACCAATCAGATCGAAGTATTTGCGCCATCGAAATATGCTGATCTGATATAATTTTACGTATCACATGAATTTCAAAAGCCGTCGTCAAGAACTTACACAGAACTTCAAGAAACGTCTTTTTCAATCCTTATGGGTGACATCTATTCACTACCAAATTACATTTTACGGGCGATGTAACATCACTGAGATACAGGTTTAACAAAACTGGTAAAATGACTTTGGACATTACGGGAAATGATCACCTCATTTTTCATCGTTTGTCATGTTTTATTATCTTCATCACATCGTTGTTCATGTTCGATGTTGTTCTATGATATAGTTTGTAGGGTTATGGCCCCAAATTAACTCATTCCTCGAGGACTTACACTAAACCTTACAAAAATTTTAAGACCTTTTAGAGGATGCTGAAAATGTTAATTGGAAATGCTGACAAACAACATCTGGTTGATGGAAAGTATTATATAATATAAAGTGATAAAAACACGTAAGTTAATTTGCATACAGCTTTAGGCAATAATTACATTCACCTAGTAGTCGCGGCATCACATAAAACGCCAAATGTACGTCTTCACAATAATACATCAAAGCTTTGAATTCTATTAAAGAACAGTTGCAATTCAAATAATAGTTATCGTGATTTGTAAATTTTGGCCTGCATAATCTTTTTAGGAGTTACTCTGAAATTTTCAGGACACGATTCCCTACTTTTTAGTGGTAGAATAATGTATTTCAATAAGGCTAAGATAAAACAGTCTTAAGAATATCGTAACGTTGGAGAGCTGGCATGTTTCATTGTGAGTGGGCACGCCAGTATTAAGCGCCATCAAAGATAGATATATTCTTATCAATCATCCATAATTCTATACCTTAGATGATATCTGTTATCCTACTCACTACGGAACCGGAGAACGTCTTAGCAACAGTGGGTCAGTTTAAATGATGGCAGCCTAAATTGGAATTCTTCCAAAAGCGGAGGCAGAAAGAACGTCAATTTGAGTGTTTCTCATTCTTGGCACTGTAGGCGACATTGCTTCCCCGTTTTTAGCGTTAGTTATTCAACAGCGATGTCAACTGACACATTCTTCAATCACAAAAATTTATGATCTTCTCATTTGCGTGATGGATGTCAACAGATGAAGACACGGGATAAGATGACAGGCAGGGTGTTATGGTAATTTAGTGAGGTGAATTGGGTCAAAACACTGGTGCACGGGAAAGAATCTGAATTGAGGAAGTACATGCCTTGAAAGTAAAAGGGTTAAACTTTTGCTCAAACTTTCCCCTAAGAAACTTCAAGTCATTCTCTTTAAAATCAAGAATAAAAACCAGGGTTCACAAATATCTAATAACCTTAGATTTCAATGATATTTGAAATTCAAAATGGCTGCTGTCCCTGTGTTCTCAACTCTACGGGAAAAAAATTAAGTCGGTTTTTACGAAAATGTATTTACTCCAAGAGCTACAACATGAGTTGGCAGAAGTGATATCAGAAAAATATTTTACAAATTTGTGAGTCTAAATATATATCCCCGAGGCGCATTTAACTTTAACTGCTAAAATCTCAGAAAGCTAAGGGAAGTAAAAGTTGTCTTCCACAAAAAAGCGTAGGGGCACCGAGAATTCTCTGAAGCTGGAGTATATTTTTTACGATGTAGACAATCCGTCAAACATCTATCATAAGTTGACAAAAAAGGCAACGTTATTTTATGAGTCTGTTATTATACGGTAGGGAAAGCGTGTAGCATTTTTAGGCAAGAGAGAGGCAATTTTACTTGTTTTCCTTGGGCTGATGATGGTTCTGATGGAAATGATGAAACGATTATGGTGATACTGATGGTCACATGCATGTCTTAGTTGATTTCAATGAATATAAAAGTAAAGGCTACTGTTAAAATAGCTATAACAGATAAACTAACGATGTTGATGGTACACGATAGTATGCATAGAAACTAATACGACACAGTTTAAAACGTCAGCGACAAACATGATGAAGGTATTGGGGACGAAAATGCATGTTGACAAAATATATGCGTTGACCACAATGGTTTTGTGATGATGATGATGATGATGATGATGATGATGATGATGATGATGATGATGATGATGATTATCATGATGGAGATAATGGTGATGGTTTTGACGGTGTTGGTTACTTTTTTTAACGTTTGTGTTTTCTGTAAATCGATTTCAACTTGATTAATACAAATATCATGTTGGCAAAGATTTGTAGTAACTCAAATTGAGACATTGTCAAGTTTTCATCATTTTAATGGCTTCTAGGTTTGCGCCTTATTAGTACGAAAAAGAACGTTTACCTTTGTAGTTTGAGGTATACACAGCTTATCAGCTGATCAACAAACTTTCGTCAGGCTTTCTAATACTAGCTTAGTACCGTTGTCCTTTGGAATTTTTCTCTTTTATTAGAATCAAATTCATACCTACTATCCTCGAGGGATAGAGCAGTCTTCCATGTAGCGATGTTTTCGCCGTCTAATTAAGAAAGGATTCTGTTCACTATGCATATAGGTCGTCGGAAGATATGAGACGGCGGCTTCAGCAGTACGCAAGTACAAGGACTACCAATTATGACAATATATTGCTTAAACTTTCCTTAAAATGCCAGTTTTGCTGTAGGTTCCGCAAACCTGGTAAGGTTTGCGGTATATTAAACTAAATGTAAACCTGGTGGAATATCGTGAATAGTACACAAATATGGCCACATATAATTAAAGGGGTACCTTGAATTGTACAAGCAGATCAGTAATTCTCAACTTTTATAGTTGGTAGAGTTAAGTGAAGTTTAATTATGACAATATCATATTCCTGTTAAGGTAGAATCCGCCTAAGGGACAGATATTCGGACTCTCAAACTTTTACAATACATTTTGGTCATTTTTGTTTCTCTAGTGCCAAAGTTTGCAAGGTAATCCCTGACTTCCACTCTCGATTTCGAAAGGAAATGGTTTCAAGTTTTTTTTTTCAGAGTGATTGAGCAAAAGCAATTTCGAGACGTGCACAACCTTAAAAAGAGAGATGCTATCAACTTGCTCAATAATTCCTTGTCGTTCTCATTGCTAGGTCGACCATATAGGACAACGTACACATCTAGCATAGTCAGCAATCTTTCAAGTCACGTCGATTAAGAAATGAATCACTAAAGATGAAAACAATACTTCATATGCATACTAGGCATGAGACGAAGGTTTCGAAAAATGAAAACTTAAAACTTTTCCTTCGCGCGAAACTTTATTAAGGGACATGTACAGGATACATTCGAAAAAGCAATTCAACCTACGTCATTTTATGTGATCGTTGATCATTAACTAATAAAACATTATGTATTGATTAGTTCTCTCTAGAAGGTACCATATATACTGAGTAGAAAGCTAAAAGATGCCAGAAAATAGCAAAGCAAAGCGCTGTCTCAAAAACTGAGCCATCATATTTTTGAAATTAAGAGCATTCTTACACGATATCAATTTCCTACATACTGTACAAAACATTTTCTTTCATGATAAAAAAACAAACCTCTCGACAGAAGTCTGTATCGTTAAACATTAAGCCATCTTGCTTTATTACAAACGTAATGTTTCTACCTCTCAGGATTTCTTCAAACCTGGTTGAAAGTCCCGGAGGTGTGATAACATTCAATTACTGTATACTCAAGAGAAAGCAACTGATAGGCCGGGTAACATTAAAGAGTTGTTCCCTGGTTCTGCAGCTGCTACTTTTTCTATCTTTGAATAATTTTCGGTAATTTTGAAAAATGTCTAAAAATCAACTGCAAATAGCCTCCGCGGTGTAATATTTCCCATGAAAAGGAGTTCTCGCAAGGAAACCGAAATACTTAAACTTTTGCTCAAAACACTTTCCTTAAGCTAACTTTCAATCATCCCCTATCAAAATCAAGAACAAAAATTCGGGATAATCTCCCAATTTGGTACCGGACAAAGACTTACCTGTGACATTTACCGACACTTGAAATTCAAAATGGCCGCCATCCCTGTGTGAACTCTGTAGGGGAAAACTTTTCGTTTTCGATTTTCACAAAAATAAACCGGAGGAAACTTCAAAATGAACCCCTACAAGGGGTAGACCAAAAACGTATTTTAAAGGTTTGACGATATCTGGCCCAGAGGCGCATTTTACCTTAATATTGTGAATTACATAATTGTATTCTTTTCGGTTCATTACATAAATGAATATATTTTTCGGAGGCAATGTTTAGCTGTTATTTCTCTTAGAGTATTCTAAAGCGGTGAAACTACGCGTACGCGAATATTATACAACTTGTCGGAAAAAAATTGAGGTTCGTTAAGTGTACCCTTCGATCTCGTCTGTGTCCAGCAAGGAAAGTACGAAGAACGATCCTTTTTATCCTCTGGCTTGCATGACTATTATTTTTGATTAGTTTCCCCGTCATGGCAGAAATTAAAAGGTTTACTAAAGATGCCATATCTGAGATCAAGCACCATTATGAATTATTTAGTCTCGCTACTGAGTCAGTTAAATTTTATGTTTCCTGGGATGGATTTTAACATTTCCTTGGTTGTCCCGATGTATATAATGAAGCGATTTCTTTTCAAGAACCGACAATCGGAATACGATGGAAGAGAATCAGTCTTGAGTAGCTCCACGACGACAATTCACAAAGACAAGGCGTGCCATCAAAGACATTTGCAAGCCTTGCCCTCAAGACGTTCTACTATCTGAAACATAACAAAAACGCATAGTCAATGCGAGAGCTTACAGTGGGAGGATAAAGGTCCCTCGTCGTCTGGCAAATAAAAAATATATAATTTCTTCGAATTAGTGGAGTAGAACTTGAATTTGTCAATTATAAAATACTCTCGAGTGCTTATTGGGGCAAAATCAAATTTGTTGTTTCCAGCGTTTTTGTCTCTTAAAATAAACTATAATAAATGAATATGTTGTTGGGCATGTATAATAAGTTTTTGATAATTTAAAGCGCAATACCAGCAGCTTACCGAAGTGTATACTGCTTCAAAGCAGCATTAGTCTGCAACATTATTTTGCCCTGTTGCAATACTCTAGCGTTAAAAAATTGTTCAAATTATAATTTAAATTATGCAAAACCAAACTAACGACAATGACATTGATTTCGTCCACTGTAAAAAGGCATTTCATAATCTTTAACCTTCTACTAATTAACCTTTTGCCCCACCCTTTCGAACAAGGTAAAGCAAATTTTACTTGAGTCACGTTTTTAGTCTCGACGTCGATACTTGGGCTTTTAAATTTATTGATAGGACATGATGACATGAAAGCGTGGCCATCTGATATCTCTTTCAGCAAAGTTTCACATCGTCTCCAGAAGAAAACAGCCACATCCTCGCAATAAAACCTAATCGCCGTTGTATTATTGTTGTTTGGGAAAAGAAATAGATCGTACAAACTCTCACCTGCATTCATGAGTACCAGTGACCATGAAGGTTATAATTCCAGTCATTAAAGTGCCGGATGCTTTTAACCTTTCAATGAAAGACATTAATAACTTGCTTATGTAAGATATACCCTGCATGACGATGCTTTGCTCTGTTTCTTTGGCGTCATTCAAACTCATACTTCCTCGATCACGACAACTTTAATCATACACACACAAAACTCATTCCAACGGTATGGTAAATTACGTTACCCTGTAAACTTTTTGTACAGTATAAAGGGTTCATTTGATTCTTACATTTTCACAGTGTTTTAGTTTCCTATGTCGATTTTTTTCAGGAACTTTTGCACATTTGATTTTTTTATCTTCGTGGTAGTGCTATTGACGAGACTGAAACGTAGGAAGTGATTTGCGACTTTCCAAGTTTCCATGGCAACCTGCTATTTTCCCTGCGTCCAGTTACCAGCAAACAACGGGCAATTACGACCATGAGAAGAATAAACACTCAAATTATTGACGATTTTGTGTATAATCAAACCTCTTACCGAATTCTTAGTATTCCATTAATTATAGCTGGTCTATTACAGTGAATCTATGGCGTCAGAGGTAGATTTGGCATGGTGAATAAATAACGTTGTCTGCTTGCTATGCTGCCCACGTTATAAACTTCTCATTTTGAATTTCTCAAAAAACAAGAAATGAACAAAATAAGAGAAAAATAGGTATTCCTAGAAATACAAATTATCTTGAAGCATAGGAACTGATAGCTATTACAAGGTTATTTTAAGGAACATTCAACGAGGAGAGAAGATGTTCGACTCTGTTTGTGCTTTTTCAAATCAATCATATTTACAAACGCTGCCGTCTCAATCTGTTTGTCTACCTCTAGACTGCGTGCTTTCTCTATTTGTCTTATCTGCTATTTCAAAATCTGTCTCTTCAGTTACCTGACTTGATATCTGTCTGTCTCTGTCATTCTCTCTCTCTCTCTCTCTCTCTCTCTCTCTCTCTCTCTCTCTCTCTCTCTCTCTCTCTCCAACAAACGATCATATTGAAGAGTACAATTATATTTGTTACATTGTAGTGCTCCGCCGCAACTGCTACTTCGTCAAGAGTCCGTCAAAGGAGCTCCTCTCATTTTCCTAACCAGAGGGGTTATTACTCTCGCTTTTTGGCACGATTTACCGAGGTGACCTCAGTTAAGGTCATCTGATGCCTATAAATATGCCTCCTTAAGTGGAAATCTTTCCCTTTTCTTTGTTAGTCACTGCTATCAACGGGATTTATTGATGCAGTTGTTAAAAGCAAAGTGTACCTGATTCTGACACGGGGAAAAGATCGCATGCAGAAACAAGCTTCCTAGCGGCCGATATAGCTCCGCTGTGTACTTTTTTTGAGAAACACATTTTTTGACCAAAAATGCGAAAAATTGCCCCAAAAATTCAAAATTGCAGATTTCATCATTATTTTTCAATAAATATCATTTAGTTCATCCATAGAAACCTGTATACCAAATTTCAAAGCTATCGGATGAGTAGTTTTGGAAATACACGTTTTGACCAAAAATGGCAAAAATTGCCCCAAAATACAAAATTACAGATTTCATCAGAAATTCATTATATATCACTGAACTCATCTGTAGAAACCTGTATACCAAATTTCAAAAATATCAGACCACTAATTTTTGAGAAAACCCATTTTTTGACCAAAAATGGCAAAAATTGCCCCAAAATTACAAAATTGCAGATTTCATCATAATTTCAACAAATGTCATTAAGGGGATCTGTAAAAAGCTGTATACCAAATTGCAAAGCTATCAGATGAGTAGTTTTGGAAATACACATTTTTTGACCAAAAATGGCAAAAATTGCCCCAAAAATACAAAATTGCAGATTTCATCACAATTTCAATAAATATCATGTAGTTTATCTGTAGGAACCTGTATACCAAATTTCAAAGCTATCAGATAAATAGTTTTGGAAATACACATTTTTTGACCAAAAATGGCGAAAATTGCCCCAAAAATACAAAATTTCAGATTTCATCTGAAATTCAATATATATTACTCAGTTCATCTATAGAAACGTGTATACCACATTTCAAAACTATTAGACCAGTACTTTTTGAGAAATACATTTTTTGACAAAAAAATGGCAAAAATTGCCTTAAAAATGCAAATTTGCATATTTCTGCACAATTTGAACAAATCTGAAATAGACCATCCCTAGGGACATATGTACCAAATATCAAAGCTATCTGACTGGTAGTTTTGAAGAAGAAGATTTTTGAAGATTTTTTTACCAAAAATGACAAAAATTGCCTTAAAAGTACAAATATGCAAATTTCACCACGATTTGAACAAATCTGACTGAAGTCACCCTAAGTAAACTGCATATCAAATTTCAAAGCAATCGGACAAGCGGTTTCAGAGAAGAAGATTTTTTACCAAAAACACCAAAAATTGCCCCAAAAGTACAAATATGCAAATTTCACCACGACTTGAAGAAACTTAAGTGTGGTCGCCCCAAGTGAACTGCATATAAAATTTCAAAGCAATTGGACTTGCAGTTTCAGAGGAGAAGGCAATTGTTGACGGACGACGACGACGACGACGACGGACGACGGACGACGACGGACGACGACGGAAAATCAACCTATTTGATAAGCTCCGCGTCGCTGACAGCGGAGCTAAAAAGTGGATGACGAATAGATACATCGGAGGAGATAACAGCGAAATTTGAGAAGCCATCGATAACGCCGGCTTCCCGATAAAACTCTTTTTCTTCAAAATAAGGTGCAGTAAGGCACTCGTGTTGCCTGAAACTGGAGAAATTTCGCATTAATAGTGAATGGAATCTTCAGCATTAACAGCAGTTTTAAGAAGTGATCTCCATGGAAAACTACACCAAAGAATAGATCACACGTAAAACCACTCAAATCAAATTTTGGCAAAGCATACTTTTTGAGGGGATAGCATTGTCCGTCTCAGGGGGTTTATAACAAATATATTGTGAATAATACTCTCAATATGTTATGTCTTCAGTGACCTTGACGGAGATGACCAAAAAACAAACACGTGGATAATGTGGTTGTACGGTAAGAACGAATAAGCTGTTTTTCAGAATGTTGCAGTTCGGTATGTTTCTTCGTAAAGCTACTTTATTACTGATTCCACGCGAAAAGCTATCGCGTTTAATTTAAACGCGATAGCTTTTCGTTTAAACTTTAAACAGATTTGCCAAAGAGAGCTGATTAATGTAAAAATGAAGTTCAGAAGGAGAAACATGGTTTCGAAATGTAGGCTGTGGGTGTACGAAGCCGCAGGGGCATCAACACTTATCAATACTAAAAACTTAAATCTTGTAACACATTCAGTCTTTTTGTGTAAGAACAGTTTACAAGTATAGGCACAGGTAACTGTACTCTGTTCATTTTTATATAAGGTAGCGTGCACCTCGAACGTGAAGGCTAAAAATTTTGTCCAAAGTTTCCTTTAAGGAAACCAACCATTGTTATCAAATATCATGAAAAAAAAATCAGACATGATCATGCAAATTTTATATACCAGAGACACATATTTCTTTAAATTTACCAATATTTGAAATACAAAATGTCCCGTCCCCGTTAACTCGATAGTAAAGAAGATAAAATATTTTCCATTTTCGCAAATATAGGATGTTGAAAATTTTATTTATCCCAAGAGCTTCAAGATGAGCCTAAAGAAGTGGTAGATCAGAAGGTATTGTAAACGTTTAAAAGTCCGAAAATCTGTCGCGAAGGCGCACTTTATGAGTAAAACATTAGTATACAAACCAGAAGACCCGCGCCCACAAAGGCATCTAGGTAGTATATTGCTCTTCAGAAAAGGCTTTCAGTGTTCACATATAAAATGAAAGAGTTTTATAATTTCCCTGCCGAATTTCAGCCCCCTAAGAAATAAGTGCTAAGTGACACGCAACCTATGAAAGAACAATGCTACCTTTCATTTTTGAAAGATTTCACGAATTGGAAAATAATGCTTCGCTCTGTGACAGGTCTAGTATCGCAGCTCTTGTTAGGGTATGGACGCTGAAAGTGGCATAACAGTTTTATTGCTCGTGGATGAAAGACATGAATCCAGAACTACTCTGAGAAAAGCTTACCGGCAGACGATTATCTCGACGAGTACTGAAGAGGAAGAAATTGCTATAGTTTCGCATTTAGCACTAAAATGGCAACGGTTGAAATCGCAATCATGAATACAACTATGGCAATTTGACACTTATCTGTCTCTTTCTTTGCACATAATCTAGTCTAATGGCTACCCTGTGTAGGTTTACTCGTCGAGTATAGTAAGCCAGGCTGCACTTACCTCCAAAGGGAAATGGCAATTCTTTGAATTTTCATTTTAGGAAAGCATGATTTCATCACCAGACAAGTCTACGTGTTGCGTATGGATAATGTTTAAATCAAGTAATTTGAAACGTCGAAACGCTTTCAGACATCCTGTCAAAATTACTATAGCGCTAAAACCTCTGACAATGGATATTTTTATTTCTCATTATCATATACGTTGGTTCCGCGATCGTTTACGCAAAAAAGTGTTATTTTATCATAAGTTGCAAAGTGTATATATTGCTTGTGGCTGTTGTTCAATGCAAGCAATTTGAAACACTGTAACGTATGTAGCTTTCTCTGACTCATAATATATTTTTAGTGCTAAAATATTGCGAAATTGAAGGTAGAATGCAACACAAACTGAGTTATAAATTTCCTCACGGACTGAGAAAAGTTTTAAGTATCCCCTTTGGAAATTAAGAATAAAAAGCAGGGGTCACCATGCAAGGGGTTACCGTGCAAAATTTAGTACAATGGAACCCAGTTACCAAATATTTACCGATACTTGAAAGTAAAAATGTTTGCCATACGTGTGTTTAATCAATCGCGAAAGGTAAATTTTCGATTTCAACAAAAATAACACGTAGAAAAACTTTTCTTATTCCATGAGCTTCAAAATGAACCCACGCAGGTGCAAGACCAATACTGAATTCTGAATACTGAATAAATATCAATCCCTTGGGGTCATTCAAACCATGCCAGGGACATTATGGTGACCGTTTTGCCTGGTGGTATAAAGTGGGATAGGGAACAGGTTCTTCCTAGAAATATGGCTAATTTTCTTCAGTTCAACTTGTTTTGTCTCCTACATGGCACATACAGGCGAAAGATAGTCGAAGAACCAACAGACTTTGTAACACGAGCACATGTGTATACGGCTAATCTTCGCTCTCTCATTGGCACTGGCAAATGCGATGTAAGCCGATCACACCAGAAGGCGTAGCGCTTTACTCACGGCTTGTTAACATCCTTCAGCCATAATTTCTATTTCAAACGAACTCAACATGCACTACACTAATCTACAAGCCAGAAAAAACCGTTAATTTGGCTTTTCTCGAGCCCGCGCCCATAAATAAACGTTAATGGTCAGAGCGGAGTCTGTTATTTCTATTATATTATCAACGAACCGAAGAAAACCGTCAAAATTTGCGAAAATTTCCGAAGCGAACGACAACTGGGCCCCCAGAACTGAGTAAACGCGACGCACTGTCACGCGCGCTGTAAAAAATTGGCAAATCCCGAGATATTTTCAGAAAAAAGTATCTCAACTTAGCCCACAAGTGCTCCATTTTATTTTGTAAGTGATTATGATTTACTTTTGAGCTGTAAAGTTACGATGCTTTGAGTTGTTAATCTTATTATTCATATTCCCGGGCATGTCAACAAACCATTACTGTGTATTTGTGGTCAGTCACGTGGTTCAGCTCGACCAATCAAAATGTGACAGGCAGGGCATGGTAATATAACGCACTGTAGTTTTACTTGTAGAGAAACGTTTCATTTTTAATAGAACACGTTACACAAGGTGGATTAAATAGTATGCCCCTCGAAAGTGAAAGACTTAAACTTTTGCTCAGACTTTCCTTAATGAAACTTTTAGCCATTTTCTTACTAAATCTAGAATATAAATCGGGGATCACCGTGCAAATTTTGGCACTACAGAAAAAACGGCCAAAGTTTGCCGATATTTAAATTCAAAATGGCCGCCATCTCTGTGTTAACTCCACGAATAACATATTCGATTTTTGAAAAACTAAGCCGGTGAAAAGTTTTCTTACACCAAGAGCTTTAAAATGAACCCCAACAAGTGGTAGATCAGAAAAGAATTGTAAAAGTTTGTCCCTGAGGCGCGTTCTACCTTAATATTTTATAACTTACGTCATTCAAAATCCCAATTCCCAGTCAACGATTTGCATTTGGGAGAGAATCACCCACATGGAGTGTTTATCTACGAAGTAATTCGCGTCCCTCTCCAATTTCATTATACCTTTTGCATAAACAATGCACATCTAAATGTCAAGCATCGGGCATTGGCCTTTTCAGTCAGAATACAATCGAAACATTTGATGTCACCAATCGAGCACGGACCTTTTTAATCGGAATATTAATAAAATATTTGAATGTCATCCATCTTTTAAGGGAGAAAATTGGATGTCACACATCATACATTATTGACCTTTTCAGTCGGTGAAACATTGCATGTACGCCAAAATCTTCGAAACAGCTCGAAATCTTTCATCTATTAAGGAAACTTCGATCTCCGAGTCGCTTCATAACAGAAAATTGTATCGTGATAACATCTTCCTTAGTGCTTGTGCCAGGACTAGAAGCACCGACACACTGTCTTCATTGTTGCACGTAAGACGAACATTATACCTAGGGGAAAGGGTTGCACGTTGTAATCGGAAGCCCCTTTGCTGTTTTCGATCGTTATAATCTATTTGTTTCAAATGTTACGATATTCAACATTTTACAATGTGTATGTCACTTTAAGTAAAATAATTCTGTCTACAACGTCCTTGACAATATCATGCATGTTAAAAATCAGAAATCAAATATGGAAGCTAAAAACCAGGAAACATCCGATATGACAAAGTTCCCGTTGCATTTTCGACTAGCTTTGTCTATTCAAAAATCGGTCAGCTGAGACAGCCGAGGTCAGTGATACCATTGACTTCTCCGCGCAATTTGTTATTGCTGAACCAGCAATCACAAACGATACCTCGTCTTGGATAACGATCCTGATAGCTCTTGCAAGTTATACTACACCCGACGCCATATACATTTGTGAATACCTCGTACATATTAGTTGATGTTTTGACATGTACACTCACCCAGGAGTTATTTCCTACAAGCAGAGGTCCTACACTCTGTAGATCAAATGACATTCTGACAATAGTGATAACGGAATCTTTAATTAGCCACTTAATCATCTTTTTGTTTTGCAAAATTCCTCGTAGCTTCGAGGGCGCGAGGAGACGTTGATTACAGCATTTTTCATGACGACCTTGAGGTTTTTCTTTTAATGAGGTTGTATACGCTGTTTGTCCATGACCACAGTGTAAGCAATACAAACGAATATAGGGGGTTCTGCTTTAACGTGTAGACAGCAACGCCCTTGCCCTTTATTGTATCTCTCACACTTTATCACATCATGATATCATTAGAGGCGCATATAGTTATTCACAACTGTTAAACTATCTTTTTACTGAAATTGATATTTCTTCATATTTATTTGACAATGTTGGTTGTCTAATATCACTTTTCTGTTTAGTTGAATATGATGTTTTCCCAATATCACTATTTGTAATTGGTAAATTCCAGTCCGAACTTAATTTATGTTGTCAACAAAAACAGTCTTACACACATATACAATGCAAGATACGAGGTACATGAACATTCCACATTGAAAAAAGCATCATCAACATGAAATTTTAATACTGAAACAATGCTTATCAATATAATTTGCATAAATGGATACTAATTCATCTCCCATCTTGCACTAACAGAACGATCATGATAAAAGATACAGCAAACGTGACAGTTAGTGAAGCTTTAAGTGTAATACCTTGAAGCATAAAGGCATGCTATTAGCTCAGTGATATAACGGTTAATTTAATCTAATATGCAAATTATTTCATAAAATATCATATTAAAGGTATACAGTCACCTGTAATCTAAATATGCCAATATATAGTCAAAGGGGCGTACCTTGATATTCAAAATGCCCATGTAAGGGTGCTGTTTTTTAAAAAGTGGCCACCCGCTTAACCCTTTTCCTGCCAGACAGTATAGTAATAACTGTATCACTTCCCCATCAGCCAAGTCAGTAAAAAGCGGTATTGAGCCAAAACATGATGTATTTTCACCCACTTGGCTTGGTATGTTATAGCATCTTTTGTCCCCCCAAAATCAACTTTACAGTATTATGTTTTCAACAGCCTTCAAATGTACTGTATTATGTTAAAATACATCATATGGAATACGTTGTGTTTCATTAATTTTAACCATCTTGACCTGGTGGTGAAATATGGACTTTGCAGGAAAAGGGTTGAAATCTGTTGTTAGCTAGATTTTATCTTTCCATGGTAACTGTGGCAAAATAGGAACAGGTGACAGTATACCTTTAAGGTAGTACTCGTCTCAAAATCGATAAACCGAAACCTTTGCTCAAACATTCCGTACTAGTAAGGAAACTTTAAATAACCAACCCATTTCGAAATCAATAATGAAAATCAGGGTCACCATGCAAGCTGCAGCACAAGAGAAATAAATTACACAACACTCTACATACCGACTCTTGAAATTCAAAATGGCCGCCATTCCTCTGTTAACTCTACGTGGTGGTGGTGGTGGTAGGGGCGGGGGCTGTTATAGGCCAATTAAAACTCCTCTTACTCAAAGAGCTTCAAAATGAGCCCTTACAAATTGTAAACCAACAAAGGATTCTAAAAGTCTGATCGCCAGGATATCTGTCCCCGAGACACATTTAACCTTAAAAAAAAACGTTTACCAGACAGCTTGTCAGCTCCAGTAACGCCGAGCTTGTAAAAATAAAGCTGTGAATTATCATTTCAGAGTTATCGTGTTTACTCATACTTGGTACATGTTTCAAGGAGCTGATCAAATAACTGTGCAATTAGTCGTTTTGCAGACCCAATATATAATATTATTTGACTGGAGAAAAACTATACAATTTTCAAAAAGGTTCAATTCATATTACATAATCGACAGCTTAATCCAAGCTCTGTCGGGTATATTCGGCTTACTCTGAAGGTCCGTATTTTCTTTCCTTTAAATTCCATAATTAAGAATATTTTCCTTTGGCAAGATGAGGTAATATTTCACATCCACAATGCACACAAGCTGCAGTATATAGTTGTCATTGACGACCATACGCGTCACCTAACTCAGCTTAGGAACTTTCTCTGCCATTTTCCCTTGGCACTTCACCACCAGACAGACCAATTACATCAATTACGGTTTCAAATGCCGCAACTCGCTCCATTGCTATGTGACTGTTTTGCCCACGGTATACTTAGTATACATAGGAGGCAGTCTTTACAATCTCCTGCCGTCGTTTCCGAGAAGTCGACTCTCGCTTAGTATGCCGCTGGCGTTATTCCATCGCTATATAAGCCTTAGGTATATCTTAACTTAATTCCAAATCGTTAGATGGACTCTCTTTTCGAACGCATACCTGACCGAGATGTCAAACAAAATGAAGATATTGGGTAAAAAAGAGGGATTGACTTACTGCCCTGGTTTCGAGGAACCAAAACCACACATGTTAACCTCATGTATTCATGAATAAAAAGTATTCATCAACAAAGAAAAAATTACCAAATGGTTTCTTTGCAGGCGGGTGGGTCGACACATTTTTATCCTCAGCGGACGGGGAAGTATTATTTTTTTGTGTATCTGACAACTTGAAAAGAAGCGACAGAGAGGTCCAAGGGAGGATTCCATTTTTTGGGGAGGTTGCCGGGTGTGCGAGGCGGGGTGCAATTAGGAGCGGGAGAGATTGCATCACAGAAATTAGTTAATTGGGAGGCCGGCAATGCAGAGTCAGTAAATATACCAAGGGAAATCTTTTGGGGAGGCACATTATATTATACAATCGTAGCGGGATGGCAGCAGCGAACAGCTATCCCCTTTCTCTTCTCAATGTTTAATTTTGATCAAACTATCTAAGAATTGCATATTCTTATGTAAGTAATACCGAATTGTGTAATATCGAATTGTGTTAATTTTCTGCCAGAAGTTCAGGAATATATAAGCTTGTTTCTGCCTCACTAATACGGAAACTTCAGCTTACCCAGTGTTTGTCACGCTGCCTCAACTTCATTCGTTAAGATGCAAAATGGATAAGTTTTGGCATAAAACGGCGTCTACTAGCGATTCGGAGGTAGGTCCTTATTGAAATTAAATACATATAACCAACGGCATGGATCTGCTAAGGCAGAGATTTTGCAACCGAGGGGATTCAAAGGAAGACTTTATTTATTAAAAGGTAGACTAACTGCCTTGGGTTTAGCTAAAATATCACATTCTCTTGTGATTATCTTATGTTTAGACTGAGGCATATTTGTAAGAATGTCTTCATTATCTGTGGAGTCAGGGATTATTACATATTATGAACTGACTGAAAAATAGTGCTGTTAATGGTGTTGTATAACAAACTGAAAGAAAGCAAATCACGAAGTAACGTGTCAATCAGGCCTAGGTTTAACTAAATTCGCTCAGATCCCATGTAAACAACTGTAAATATACCCAAGGGCAAGGTTTCTCGATTTTGAAGCAGCATGTGCTCAACATGAGCGGTGTTTTGTAACACTTACAAAAAGCGCCGAAAACGGCTACGTTCTCTAACATCAGAGTTTTTAATTTCTAAAATATTTAACATTAAGTTTGGGAGATTCATGAAAAGTTATAGCAACCCGGTATTGCAAAATTATTGTTTAGAGATGTGATGTTATCAAACTTAAAATTCATTTCATTTTGTACAAGCTACAGCCGGGAAATGAGTTTTAACTGGGCGCTAAGTAAATTCACACTCATGCCATGATAAGAAAGATATTGGCTGTGTTTTTGTATTTCAGAAATTGTGGAAACAAGTCCCGTCTATCAAGTAATGATATAATGGCTTTAATGATAACAGATACACTGATAAGAAATAATTGTTATGGATTTATTCGTTTGGAATCAATTATGTAATCAGACATGTATGATATTTCTGTTTCTCTAAGCATGGATGACTTTCACCCTTATCTCCGAAACGACCGTAAGATACTGTTACAGTAAAGTATGTTTTCCCATTACGTGCCTGGTTATGAAATACATTACATGCAAAATAAGCTACAGACAAATTTTACTTTAGTCGTAATCGTTGTTTTGCAGTTTCGTTACTTCCTTTGTTGAAACAGGTGTCTACAAACAGATTTTTAAAGAGATGTACTAATATAAAATTCTAGGTGTAACGACATGGCCGAAGAAAAGCCTTTGATAATAATAATCTTTGATAACTGATGATTGTTCAGCGCATGAAACAGCCCGTAGAGTGACAGCTACATCTCTGTATTACCGCCCTGCAGAAGTACATTGAGCATTATACTTTGCCTGCATTGACAAGCAAATCGCTTTATATATATATATATATATATATATATATATATATATATATATATATATATATATATATATATATATATATATATATATATATATATATATATATATATACATACATAAATACATACTAAATGCATACATAAATACATACATGTATGTGTGTATGTATGTATGTATATATGTATGTATGTATTTATGTATGTATGTATGTATGTATGTATGTATGTATGTATGTATGTATGTATGTATGTATGTATGTATGTATGTATGTATGTATTTATGTATGTATATATGTATGTATAGGATGAGGAAAGTGATGGCATATTAGGCCAGGGTAATTAAATTCTATGTTTTGCGTCCACTGAAAATTTGGAAAGATCAGCGATTCAAAACACATAGAAAACTGTACGTATGCAAGTTGTATATCTTATTGATTGTTTTTATATAAATTGCTGTGAGTGCTCATTCGAGAGTGATAGAAGATGTTTATTTTTTACCCTCTTTGTTTACACTACAACGTAACATATAGTGCCAGTGTGCTGGCGATTTAAATGCATTTTACAAAAAATGTAAATAAACATCTGTAGGCAGAAAAGTTACCCAGTACAGTCTAATTCATGAACATCGTAGTCGGTTTTTAACCGAAAAACTTCGAAAACTTTGTAGACTCAAAACAAATCATTGAATTACTTTGGTCTTATTGAGTTTTTTTCATATTGCACTTTTGACCCGCCTAACAGCCCAATGACCAGTACCACGTGAAACCCTGGTGTTAATTTGAGCTTTTTGAAAGCATAACCGATACTATGGATCTCGAGATTATGATTCAATTTACGAAAAATTATTGAATGAGACAATAAAATGCACGAAAGAATGAATGAATGAATTAATGAACAGAAAATTAATAAAGATAACAATATAAATAACACGCTGTAGCAGAGGCATATCTGGGTTTTTACTGAGATTTGTGATTTCTGCAAGGTAAGCGGTTTGGAAACGCCAGTGTACCATTTTTTGTGTCCCTGGTATGAGTGCATTGATATATATATCGAGTCGAACCCTGGTAACGTTTCTGAGAAATCTATCTTAAAGAGCCAGGGGCTGTAACTTTTAATTATTTGTTTCACGATTTTAGTTTCAAACAGTTTTGTTCTACTCCCAACGGCAGGTTGACATGCATAGTATTCAGCTGGTCAACTTGGCCTGTACATGTGTAGACTGCATTGCTATTGTTGACAAGTGAATTTTAGTCCGGACTAAAATTCAAATGTAAACAAGAACAGTGCATTTGATACATAGTGGAACTGTACTGACAAGCTGAATAGTTGGTGTTTCAACATACTTTGGGGAGAAGAAGATGAACTTGCCATATACATACAAAACATAAACGTTCAACAGTTAAAAAAATCATCAAAGATACCGCATATACCTGTGGTTTGCGTTATCCAAGGTAACATATTCTTTGATTCGTGGTCATTACATCCATTCTATATACCCTTTGTATAAAAGTGAATGTAATGTGAATTCGTATAATCTTAGTTTACCTTTTTTTCTGAACAGGGTACCTAAGTAACAACCGTTTTTCTTATCGGTTGGAAAGCTGGAGCAATTAAGTTTACTTGTATCTGGGATAAAGGTCTACCATGCAATTACATCACACGCCCACTGAAACCGGAAGAATAAGATCAACACTAACTCCGTCGATCTTCGATCACATAAGCGAGCGAGACCCGATTATTGTCTAGCACGGAGCTTCTCAGTCTGTCTGCACATTCTAATCCAACCATGACAGCACTATTCCGGATGCAAACTTTGATCTCATCGTAGTCTATTCAAGATAGTTTACCAGAAGTGCATTCTAGCTTGACAACATGGTGTCATTTTTCCATTCTCGTACCATTAGATAATAATCTTCGAACCATTTGTCTATCTTGCATATTAACTCTCGTCTACTACACACCTCCAAGTCGCCGCCTACATTTTGAATCCAATTGGAGCCACAGACTGGCAAAGGGCATAATGCAGTTAAAGTCGCTGTCTGTATTTTAATTCTGATGAGTTCCATAGACATCATACCATCACGTATGCAGTTATTTGATTTGTATATTTTGAGAATGCAGCTTTAATGCATGTACAATCTTCAGCAGAGGAGTCACGTTTACTCCAAACCTGGCTTAAGTACGCTCTTCGATATTGAAACTCAACCTTGTCTTCAAGGAAAGTTCCGACCATTCCCTTTCAAAATTAAATATAAAAATAGGATGTAAATCATGGAAACGAATAACCGACTATTTCAAGACACTTAACTGAAATTCAGAATGGTCGTCGTCCTCATGTAAAGTCAGTGGAGAAAAATTAAATTCTCATAAAAGTAAGCATCGCAGGTGAATATTTATTTACTCCGAAAGCTTAAAAATGATCCCAAACAAGTAGTATAGACTAAAAATATTGTAATGGTTTGAGATTCCGAACATCTCTAGAAGGAGACGGGAGATATATGGGTGGGGGGGGGGGTTCTGAAAAATTGAGGATACTTAAGGGACTCTTTGGAACTTAAATGGGGCCTTCAATCAATAACACTACTGATTGAAAGTATCATTACGGACCAATATTGAACACTCATTAATTAATCAATCTAATAATTAATAAATTAAGTAAGTAAGTAAGTAAGTAAGTAAGTAAGTAAGTAAGTAAGTAAGTAAGTAAGTAAGTAAGTAAGTAAGTAAGTAAGTAAGTAATTAAGTAAGTAAGTAAGTAAGTAAGTAAGTAAGCAAGCAAGCAAGCAAGCAAGCAAGCAAGTAAGTAAGCAAGCAAGCAAGTAGGCAAGCAAGCAAGCAAGCAAGTAAGCAAGTAAAAGTAAGCATCGCAGGTGAATATTTATTTACTCCGAAAGCTTAAAAATGATCCCAAACAAGTAGTATAGACTAAAAATATTGTAATGGTTTGAGATTCCGAACA
>LD342760.1:314425-329830 GCA_001465055.1 Ptychodera flava
TCTTTGGAACTTAAATGGGGCCTTCAATCAATAACACTACTGATTGAAAGTATCATTACGGACCAATATTGAACACTCATTAATTAATCAATCTAATAATTAATAAAGTAAGTAAGTAAGTAAGTAAGTAAGTAAGTAAGTAAGTAAACATGTAAGTAAGTAAGTAAGTAAGTAAGTAAGTAAGTAAGTAAGTAAGTATGTAAGTAAGTAAGTAAGTAAGTAAGTAAGTAAGTAAGTAACTAAGTAAGTAGACTTTAGTTAACCAGCGTAGCACAGTTAGCTAACGCCAATCTTCCAAGTGGCCTTCAGAAACAGTAGAGCGCAAAAACATTAAAATACAAAACTAAAAGCGCTAGTGACAACAACTAGGTCATGTTTACATAGACAATAAAAGATAAAAATCAGACAGAGACCAAATCTTTCTCTTTAAAGTCTTTTATAAACATTAAAAGATGTTTCAGTGAAGAGAACGTGTTCAAATCTGTTCCATAGTACAGACTGCATGTTTGGTACTTAGACGTATTCTGAAATAATACCGTCATGTTATGACTAATTGGAGAACTTTGTCTAGTGCAGAGTATTTGGAAATTTATGCCTGTATTTTACGCTTTCAAGGCGGGACATGAAACCAAGGGTGTTTTAAGTTGCCAGATTTATTATTACCTTTTGGTCCTAACAGAGCATGTTGGACCGTTATCTATTTATCCACAGCAAACTATAGAGTAATTTCAAATGGAATAGTACGCCCAGATTGACTGAATATGGATTATTAGCTGAACGTATAATGCTTCCCCATGTACCTGAGTAACCGGAACAAGTCTCTGAAATGTCTCAAGACATTGTTGATTTCTTGTGAGACTTATATAATGACGGGCTTAAGGCTAATTAGACATTGCTGTACCTAAATATAACCAGTGAATAAGTCCGTTTTTACACGACATTCCAATATTTTTATCCAATCGTTGGCAAAATTGAGCGTATATTAATTACATTTGCTGGCCATAAATCTTCAGGGATGTTGAACCTACGGTAAAGTACTCTTGTCTGGAATATAGCTGGTGTTTTTCGGGTTCTGTAAACCCCTGGACTGCAGTCAGACATGTTTGAGAACATGTGATGTCTTGTTGTTAGTAAGCTCCTGTAATTCTAGGTTCTGAAGCGTCATTGAAAAGTCTAGTATTCAGTTTATCATCATTGCTTGTATCTCTACTTATTTTTGTCCTTTTAAGTTTTCAATGCATAAAAGTGATTGCTTAGGGGATTACTTGAAAAATTGGCGAAAATTTTCTTGATTCTTCCGCCTCCTCACCTCGCCTTCAAAGAGGATTTGTCAACTCAGCCTTATGACGTAGGATGAATTTTTAAAAAGAGTTTCGATCAGTCCTTAAAATCCGGGAACACCTCATGAACAAAATCTGGTAATTCTGTTGAAGAATGTGTATCTCTTCAAGTTGCAGCATTTGCCAGAAGTATGATAAAATTTATAGAGATATGTCATTGTGTTATATAGGACTGCATGACTGGCGTTATGGGATTTATCAGAGAGAATTAATACGACAGGTTTTGTTTCACGTTACACGCATTCCACTATCATTAGAAGCTTAACATGTGTACTGTTGATAAAGCTTGAAAAGAAAACAGCAAAACAAACAAACAGAAAAAACAGTTTGATTCAATTTGTGAGATTCAATTTTCTCATATACTTCTTAGGCCCATGTTGTTCAATAAAACAGTTTCACTGATACAGTGGTAAAGTGGGTCATATCTGCCTGGTAGACATCTTCGCATATCTTTTGGGACTACCTTCATCGCTATGATGATATCTTTTGATCTGAGTTTTATCTTTATATCTGTCTTAGATGAGATCCCGTTGGATCTCTCCATTACAGCTATGAACCTTAGGGGAGCGCAATGTACTTTCACAATATATCATGGTCCTGCTTGTGAAGGAAAAACTCCAAGAAAATGATGCCTATCACTCCGTTATCTTGGCCATTACGTAAGTACTGAATGGCTGTTGGTATTGGTTGCTACATACAGCCATAGCGCCTTTCCCCAATGATGACGCGCTGTACATGATATACGAGTAACCATAATCTCTTGGACTGCTACATCGACCAATAATGACCTGTAGGGGAAGTCCCTTCCGAATAAACGTAGCCTGCCCAGTGAAGATGATCGGTGTTTCCGCCAGCTTCTACAGTTTCAGGAATCGTACTTCACCTATTATACAACTTGTCATTCGACAATGGCCATTACACTACAGTCTCAATATAGCAGTGTGATGTTTTTTAATGTCCCTTTGGTGTCGCAGAGTGCAGTCTCGTGTTCCTTCACCTATTTTACGCGTTGTTGTTAGACATAAGCCTCGCTATTCCATTAGTACGGTACCTCATAGTGGTCGAATTCCCTTGAGTTGTATCCCCTATGGGTACATCCCATGCACAAACGAAATTTGCTATGTAATATCATGTGATCTCATTGGATTTCTCATTTTGTAATGGTTTTCAAAGAAAGCAATAAGAGAAAAACTATACTCTAGTATTCCGTCTCTGATTCGTGTGTTTGAAGTGAGTTTAGATTGTCTAGCGCCACCAACGACGAATAGTTGAAATCTTTCACGATAGAGAAGGGCAATACTTTTTAAAGGAGATTACTTTTCCAAAGGATACTATTGGTCTATGTATTCCCATCACTTTGTAAAACCATGTATATTGACGTGTGTGTCTGATCATGACTGCCTGTCTCAGTCTAATCGATCATCCGTATTAGTAATTGTCTATGGCGCGTAATCCATGCCAAACTTAACACCTTACATTTTGAGCCAAACTTCATTCAACTCTCCCCCAATTCGACCCAACTGTGGCCAACTTCATTCGGCTCTCGCCCAATTCGACCCAACTGTGGCCAACTTCATTCGGCTCTCGCCCAATTCGACCCAACTGTGGCCAACTTCATTCGGCTCTCGCCCAATGCCACCCAATTGTGGCCACCAGGTAGAGTTGACTGGTTAGGGTTAGGGTTAGGGTTAGGGTTAGGGTTAGGTCGCAGATCACAGTTTAAAGACGCAGGTCGCATGTCGCAGGTCGTGACCGGTCTTCCATACGAACAAGATTTCATTGGTGGTTTATTATAAAACGGCAGTGGATTTTAGCAAGCGATGCCAGCAATTCAATTCTCAATTGAACACGTGGGCCTAAGGCTAAATTATGGAGAACACACTTTTTGTCACACGAGGAAACTTTATTTCAACTCGAAAGCCGTACATTTGAGACCACTTGATAACGCAAAATGGTGACATAAGTGTACAATTTGCATTTTGATCGCAAATTATTATGATCGTGTCGCTAAGTTGCTTTTTATTCTTACTTACCGACAAGATCATAGTGTCGATAGCCACAACGTAGAGGAGAGACAGAATGGCCGGAGACAGCTTTGTATTGTGTCTTAGTATGACCAAGTTCAAGTCTTGACCTCTATTACTATCACAGGTCCATATATACATTGTGGTATGAATAATCATTAGGATTAATGAAAGCCACGCCTAACTAATGACACGCCCAATGCATAATTTGTTTAATTAGTAAAGGAGTTGGTGGGCGGAGCTACACCATACACATGATTCCCAACATCCTCCCACCGGCAAGATAAAGTGTTTCGAAATCTTCCATTTTTTTCCGCGTGCGACATGAATATTTTGCAGTTTCTGACAACAGTTTCTCACACTGACTCCTCATCTCACTTTACACAATCGTAGGAACATGAAGCGCCTTTTATCACGTGTCTTCCACATGTTAATATCAAGTTCAACAAGAATTTCTGCATGTCGGAAAACTAGAACTCAGGTACAACTCACCCTGCCGACTATGGATACCTACTTACCTACCTACAACACGTTTTTAAGTAATTTGGGATAATTGGATGGTGAAGTAAGGTCCTTTTAACCTGCAAATGTAAGCTCATCTGCTTTTCTTTTTAAGTTACACGTTTGTTTTTATGAGTAATTTGTAATATTCCAACATTCAACAATATGGCACCAAACACTTTTGAGAAATATGAGAAATATGAAGATCAAATTATCCCAAATTAGTTCCAATCGTGTTCTGCCCTATCTACCTAGCTGCCAACTTCACGTTACCATGGTTCTAAATGGCCCGTTTTATGGACCGTTACAAATGGTTCTTATCAAAATTTATCCAAAGGCCACAAAATACGATGGTTTTGCGTCAGAAATATTCCTTAAGGTAAGCTCGAGCAAATGATGAAGTCTTTCATTGAGGCACATAAGCCGACTACCTAACCTTAAAGTTAACCTTCCGCCGGAGGATTTTTACCAAATAATTGACCTGCTGGGAGGCTGTATGTTGGAAAGAGGTCAATTATATGCTTGAATTACACGTTGACCTTCAAAGTGAGTTGACTTTTTAGCTCCGCTGTCAGCGACGCGGAGCTTATCAAATAGGTTGATTTTCCGTCGTCGTCCGTCGTCGTCGTCCGTCGTCCGTCGTCGTCCGTCAACAATTGCCTTCTCCTCTGAAACCGCAAGTCCAATTGCTTTGAAATTTTATATGAAGTTCACTTGGGGTGACCTCACTCAAGTTTGTTCAAATCGTGGTGAAATTTGCATATTGGTATTTTTGGGGCATTTTTTGGTGTTTTCAGTAAAAAAAATCTTCTTCTCTGAAAGCGCTTGTCCGATTGCTTTGAAATTTGATATGCAGTTTACTTAGGGTGACTTCAGTCAAATTTTTTTAAATCGTGGTGAAATTTGCATATTTGTATTTTTAAGGCAATTTTTGTCATTTTTGGTAAAAATATCTTTCAAAATCATCTTCTTCTTCAAAACTACCGGTAAGATAGCTTTGATATTTGTTACATATGTTCCTAGGGATGATCTATTTCAGATTTATTCAAATTGTGCAGAAATATGCAAATTTGCATTTTTAAGGCAATTTTTGCCATTTTTAGTCAAAAAATGTATTTCTCATAAAGTACTGGTCTGATAGCTTTGAAATTTGATATACAGGTTTCTACAGTTTTCAATTCAGAGTGCAGCTTCAGAGGCAGGTTCACTTTAAGGTGGTATGCGCCTCAATGAAAGGCTTTTGCTGAAACTTACCGTCAGAAATAATTTAACCATGCTCTTTTAAAATCAAGAATAATAATCGGGGGCCACCGTGCAATATTTCTTAATAGAGAATTACAAATTCAGAGTGCATCTCCATAGGCATGTAAACTTTAAGGTAGTATGCGCCTCAATGACAGACTTGAACTTTCACTCCAGCTTTACTCAAGCAATATTTCAACCATGCTCTTTCAAAATTAAGAATAAAAATTGGGGGTCACCGTGAAAATTTTTGCACCAGAGAAATTACAAATTACTCAAATTTTACCGATAATTTCAATCCGAATGGCAGCTCCAGAGTCAGGTGAACTTTAAGGTAGTATGCGTCTCAATGAAAGACTTAAAATGTCGCTCAATCTTCTCTCAAGCAATATTTTAACCATGATCTTTTAAACTCAAGAGTAAAAATTGGGGTCGCCATGCAAATGTTTGTCCTAGGGAAATTTTAAAAACATGCCTTAAATTTGCCGATCTTTTCTATTCAAAGTGCAGGTCAAGATACAGGTTAACCTTAAGGTAGTATGCGCCTCAATGAAAGGCATATAGTACTTTTGCTGAAAGTTGCCATAAGAAAATATTTTAACCATGCTCTTTTAAAATAAAGACTAAAAATTAGGAGTTACCGTGCAATAGTTTTAAATGCATTAATAACAGTTTGCCAGAGGCAGTGAAAACTTAAAGGTATCATGCGCCTAAATGAAAGGCTTCTACTTTTGCTGAAACTTATCGTCAGGAATATTTTAATCATACTTTTCAAAATCGTTAAAAATTGGGGCACACCGTGCAATATTTTTTTACAACAGAATTTAAAATTTACCGAAGTTTTAATCATATATTTAATTCAGAGTGCAGCTCGAGAGGCAGGTTCACTTTAAGGTGGTATGCGCCTCAATGAAAGGCTTTTACTTTTGCTGAAACTTACCGTCAGAAATAATTTAACCATGCTCTTTTAAAATCAAGAATAATAATCGGGGGTCACCGTGCAATATTTCTTACTAGAGAATTACAATTTACCGAAGTTTTAATCATATTTTCAATTCAGAGTGCATCTCCAGAGGCAGGTAAACTTTAAGGTAGTTTAAGGTAGTATACAGACTAAGTTTTACCGATATTTTCAATTCAAAGTGCAGCTCCAGAGGCAGAAAAAAAAATTTTGGTAGTATGCACTTCTATGAAAGACTTAAACTTTCGTCCACGCTTTCTCTAGCAATATGTTAACAATGCTCATTCAAAATTAAGAATAGAAATATGGGGCCACTGTGGAAATTTTTGCAATTGGCAGAATATTTCCGCTTTTCTCTTAAAATTGAAATGAATAAACTTGCTTTGCAGATTTAGTTTATATTCAAACATATAATTGACCTACTTTCAACATACAGCCTCCTTGCAGGCCAGTTTTTGGATGATTAGCCTCCCCACGCGGATAAACTTTAATTGAATTGAAACTCTAAGAGTGTTACATTCTTTCTGGATGTATACATTGTTTTAAAGGAGATCTAACTGCGAAAGAATCGTGCATCGGCTCAATACTTTCCCTCAATCAATCGGGAGCAACGTGAAACGCATAAAATTCCCGAATTGGCAGAATATTCCCGCTTATTCTTTTGCAGTTCAAATAAATAGCGTCTGTATTTGTAGACTTCACTACTATTGTTTTGTTTGAATTCTATAGTGACTAGTCCTGACCAGCATTGTTAAAATTAACCACACCGTTCAAGGTGTTAAACAATTAGGTGTTAATTATGCAGTGTGTAAAGGCCTGGGTCTTGGCTTCATTTATGACTATTATGCAGATGCATTCAAACGTGAAACGTTGTTGTTGAACACTGCGTAAGAAAATTTCGGTCAAAAATCTTACCTTCAACGTTATAATCAACGTTTTCCACGCTTTCTCCCTTCTTTCCTATTTTCTATGTGTGGACAGAAGTAACCACATCGCGAGTTACAATTTGCTTGGGTGTTTAATCGTGGGTGCTTGAGCTTGAAAGAAACTGATGACAGAGTTTTGCTGTTTTGCCGTCATTTAAATACAGAGGAGCACTTCCTTACATCTGGCGATAGTTAGGCGTTTCCCATGCGCGTCCTAATAATCTCGTGCTGGGGCTACCAGACCTTGACCTGGAGAAGGGGTTTGGCATTAGACTAGGAGTAGCCTTTTCCCTCCCTGCCGGCGGTAACATCCTCATGGGGTGCGAGATTTCGGTGTCATGTCAAGTCCATTCTCGCCATTTTGCTTTTGTCGGGCAAACGTTTTATTTTTTCATACGCAAGGCAAATTAGTCTGAAATAATACAACAAAAAGAAAATTTAAGCTATATATTCTTAACCGCCTACAGTACAGTTATTTTTAGATATTGGGTCATACAGCATCTAAAATAATATATACATATACATCAAATGTAATATAAACATAAAGTAACCGAAACTTATGATATAAACATAGATGCCAATCATTTCGCATATTATTGCCGATGCATTGACACTAAAACCTTTACACTTCCGCCATCAAATTATCTGTTGAAATGACAATGAATAAAATAAAGCTGTTGTCTATTACAACTGGTATTGTACGCAAAGCACGGTCAAACCTTTCGATACCCTGCCATATTTTTTTACGAAGACCCCCTTCTAAAAACCAGGATGTATTGCTGCCATCTTTTAACAAGGCCAACAGCTCGAACTCCGGGAATAATGCCAGCAAGGGAAGGAGGACCACTGATCTTACTTTGAAAAATGAGCTAGGGTTGTAGGAGCTGTATTTGATAATGACGACAAAGCAAAACACTCATCATGGGAAACTACCAAAGTAGTTATCAAGCAAATTAAAAACTGGGGTCACCGAGCAATTTTTTTGTTGCTACAGAAATTACAAATGACCAAAGTTTTACCGTTATTTTCAATTCAAAGAACAGCTCCAGAGGCAGGGAAACTGTAAGGTAGTATGCGCCTGAATGAAAGGCTTATACTTTTGCTGAAACTGCCATCAGAAATATTTTAAAGATTCCCTTTTTGAAAATAAAAAATAAAAATTAGGAGTCACAGAAATTACCATTTACCATTTACCCAAGTTTTACCGATATTTTCACTTCAAAGTACAACTCCAGAGACATGAAACACTTGAAGGTAGCATGCGCCTCGATGAAAGGCGTCTACTATTGCTGAAACTTAATCGTCAGGAATGTTTTAATCATGCTCTTTCAAAATTATTAAAAATCGGGGGTTATTGTGCAATGTTTTTTTACTTCAGAAGTTACAATTTACCGATGTTTTTAAACTTTAACTCAAGGGTTTCTCAAACAATATTTCAATGATACTCTGTCATTATCAGGAACGAAATTTGGGGGTCACCGTGCAAAGATTCGCACTTGAGAAATTACAAATTACCGAAGTTTTACTCATATTTTCAATTCAGAGAGCAGCTCCAGAGGCAGGTAAATTTTAAGGTAGTTTTCGCCTCAATAACAGCTTTTTTCAAGCAATATTGTAATGATACTCTTTCATTATCAGGAATAAAATATAGGGTCACCGTTCAAATTTTTGCACTCCAGAAATTACAAATTACCAAATTTTGCCGATATTTTCTGACATCACTGCCTTGTTACTGTCTTTACTTGTGTGTACTTTGTAAAAATCTAATAAGGTGGGTTTTTGTCTACACACCACCAGACAATTATGACCACAAATTTCAGAAATCTTTTCTAAATATGAGTGGCTTTCCATTCACTCAATTACAAAGACAATATGATTATTTGTTGGTTATGATGATGTATAACGTACTAAGCATCTTGAGTCTGAATATTTTAGCAGAACTGATATAGAGAGAGATCACTAGTCATGAAAATATATGTTTGCTGTCAATCATTTGATCCAGGGTCAGGTTCCTTCGAGCCGAGGCCAAGCATCCCTGACAACCGAATGGCTCCTTCATCAGATGGCTTTACCATAGAGGGCAGCAGACCAGCAATGTCTGGGAGACAGAAGCCAGGCAAAAAACAACTCTCATCTCTAGCAGCAGGGAAATACCAGAGACGACCTCAAAAACCTAGAATCAGGAATTACAATGTGCAAGATTAGGAAAGTCAAAGAGGGGGAAGAGACTTTCTATTGATCCTTAGAATGAAGCAGGGACGTTAGAAATGTGTTATAGGTGGCAAAAATAAAAATACAGGCGGCTACAAGTACTGTATGTGCACATTAAGTTTGTCCGAAATGACCTGTTTTTTTACCAAAACTAAATTTTCACAGCTGGCAAACTTTTGTTGACAGCCGGTTGTTTTTGCCGGCTGCCAGCTATTTTTCTACATCCCTGATGAAGGTACCATGTATATTAAAATGAAGCAGTACAGTTGCATTCGACAGTGAGGAAACTCTGAGTTAAGATTTATAACAGTTGATGTCAGACTGTGAAACAATTCAAAGGTGTGAACCATCCTATGGACACAATCCATGTCAGTTATATGGCATACAGCGGCAGGTTCTTGTGTCTCTGAACATTTGTAGACCATTGTTCTCTTCTTTGGTAAAATTTTCACACCATTTCCTTTGAGCAGGTTCAAGATAACTATTGATATAATAGGTTTAGATCAGACTGTTTGTCATGAAAGGGTTCAAATGCAACAATAACATGTCTCAACCATGAGTGTGACACTAACCTTTGAGTGCCAAAATCTATTTTTTCCCCCATTATAAAATAAACCCAAATCAATTTTTCTCAGATTTTTGCCAAAATTTTGAGAAAAAACTGTAGCAAATGAAATGTGATGTCCATTTGGTCCAAAATTATCAAAAATTACAGAAAATTCATAAAAATTGGTAAAATTTTGCACTTAAATTATGGTGGGAAAAATACAGCGCTCAAAGGGTTAAAAATAGTCTAAATATGATATAGGTGCTGTGAGTGACACATCAACAGTGTATAATTTTTAAGTCTGCAAAGGTTCAACATCATACACTGTAAAAATAGCGGACGCCAGACGCGTCTTTACGCGTTCAAAATGTAGATTTCGGTGTTCAAATTTGAACGGCTAGTGTTCATATTGTTAACACTAGTGTTCATATTATTAACACTGATGTTCAAAAGCTGAACACTGTGTGTTAACAACCATCTCCTTCAAGCGTTCAAAAACTCAACCGTACAGAAATTTTACAATACTGTGAAACAATTAACAATCTTTTGTTTTTTTCACTTTACTGTGGCTATGTTAAATTTACTACTGCCTCGCTGTCCGGCAAACTTACACGGATTTTGATGTAACGAATTTCCCACTACTTGAAAAATATCTCCGGTTTAAAATTGCTGAAAGCATGTTTTCTCTAAAAAAGGAAGTATACAAAATAATTTTACACGTTTATTACGGGTTGAAATTTTGAAAGTTGGAAATCAAAATCAGATAACCACCATGAACGATTTAATTTTAACATCGGCGTGCAAGAGGCGTTCTACTCCTTAACACTTGGTGTTCAAGTTTGATGCCTTTTCTTATCCCGTCATGCATCAAAACGGAAGTTGCGACATTTTTCTTGAAAACGCACGCTGAAGTCGTGACCGCGCCGAAGCAAGACCAGAAAGGGTAAGTTTTCTTTCCAAAATAGTAAAAGGTGTTAAATTTTGAAGCATCTATATTATTATCCTTTGAAATTATTTGTATAGTACTTTGGAATAGCTAAAATACGTGAAGAATCATTTTTTTTCTTTCAGTGGCTGGTAGACAATACACTAGCTGTGAATACGCAGCGGTGTTTTGGGCTATGGCGTATCGATCGCACTCGGGTCAAGGGTCATCACCGCAGAACTGTAGCGATGACCCTTGACCCGAGCGCGATCGATATGCCACATTACCGCTGCGTAATCACAGCTAACACATGTCTTTTAGTAATCACAATCGCATGTAAATTTAAAACATTAGTTAAACATCGCAGAGTGTACACTCTATTGTTTCAGCATATGAGAGTTAGCTTTTCTTTTACTTTTCATCAGTTGGTGACGAGAAGAAGCCAATTTTGTAACATTATCGAAGAGAGGCACGGTACACCAAAGGCACCCTTTTCCTTGACCTAATAAGGCCTCCTTGTCTTTCATTTGAAGTCTCATGTCGCCATATTACCTATTGTTGCATTATTTTCAGGATGTGAAAAGTTGGATTAACGTGAAATCGAAGAGTTGTTACAGAAGCTGATGGTACAGAAATTGAAGAAATTGAGTGTACAGGTAGAGAAACAAGCTTGAGAACCTCAGTTCATCTCTAATGTTGATCGAAACTTTCGAGGGTCAGTAACTGAATTTTGATCTTAGGTTTCTGTATATTTGTTCTGAATATATCTGAGCTTTGGTAGAACGCTATGATCAACTAAATGTTACTAGAGAATGAACTTTCAAATACGTGTAGTCTCCCTTATCAGATGCAAGGGTTGAATGAAGAATTTAAGCAGGAAGCGATATAAAATTCACAGTGAAAAATGTACACTCTGAATTTCTGAATTTTCTGAAATTTTCACTTTGAATTTTCTGTCGTTTTCTGCTTCAAATCTTCATTCCACCCTTGCATCTGATGGAGGAGACTTCACGTCTTTGAAGGCTTATGCTCCAGTAATATTTAGTTGATCATAGCCTGCTACCAAATCTTAGATTATTTTGTATTGTAGATCAACACGTCTTTTGTTCTCGATTTGTTACTGTTTTTAGCTTTGCTGTTAAGGACGCAGAGCTTATATCATAGGTGAATGTGTGTGAATGTGTGTCCTCAAATTTTTACATCACAAGCTTTTTCTTCAAACTGGCCACTATGATTCCTTTAATATTTGGAGGACAGGTTTCCAGGGATTATCATAATCATATATGTGCAAGTTATGATGAAATACGCAAATTTGTATTTTGAGACATTAAAGACATTTCAGACATTTTTAAGACATAAGGAATTATCAGAATCTGATATATTCAAGTTAGCCAAATTTTGAGCTTTTTCAGAACAAATGTTTTTGTACGTTTTTACACGTACATACATATAACGTAACGTTTTTACATATAACGTAATCCACAATATTTAAGTAAAACCTGTTTTGTCATTACTTTATTTTTAAAACGATCTACAGTGTTTATGTGAATTTTCTTTTGTTTATGTTTTGATAGGAAGGTGTAACACCGTTGGTATTTTCCTCTGACAAACTTTACAAAATGGCCATGTTTATTTGCCCAATTTACACTAAACTATTGAATTTTACTCAAGGAATTGTTGTGTATTTTTAAATAAAATTCTTTTACTGAATATCAGTGGTCTGTTTTGTTTTTTCCAGGCTTGAACAACCCCTGAACGCCCAAAATTAAGGTGTTCAACAAGTGCATATCATGTGTTCTAACCTTTAACACACTTATTGTTGAACGGCGTCCATGCGTTCAAAAAGTGTTACAGCCCTTTGAACGCGTAAATGCGTTCAATTTTTTGAACACATTTCATGTGCAACTTGTGTTCAGGTATGGAACACCATGGTGTTCATATAATGTCTGATGAACACGGAGTGTTCAAAATCTGCACACGTGTGTTCAAAAATTGAACATTGGTTGAACACGTAGTGTTAAATTTCTGAACGTCTAGACGCGTTCAAAAAGTGTTACAAAAAGGCGTTTAATTGGTGTTCTATCCTTGAACACTGAACTTTACAGTGTACCTGATGCCTGTGTGAGCAAACATAGAGCATTGTGCACAGATTTTACAAAGCATTGAATTGTACTGAAGATGTTTGTCTGATGTTTTGTCCATTTCAGATTTCTCTGTTCTGTTGTATATTTTTTCTAGTCAATACTCTGAAAATTTGTTTCCTTTGAATTCTACTAATAATCAACATCAATACTTATCCCCTTCAACTGTACTTTTCCCTGATTTCTCTTCATCATCTTACTAAACGGTTCACATGCAATTTTTTTTCTTTCAACCTATTATGCAAGATAATAGGTTCAAAATCAAAAATAACCATTGGCGTCACCGTGCAAATGTTTATACAAGAGAAAAACCATGGATAGGGAACCCCCATTATTTAAACAGTACGGTAGTTTATACCTGATAACCAAGTATAGAGTACTTCTGTTGTTTAAACACTCAGACATGCTATACCTCCAAACCACATGTAATTTTTTAGTCGTAGGGATATAAATTCAGCTAAGGAGATCTTCACAAAATGCTGTCCTCAGAAGGAAGCACAGTTTAACACTTGGCAGTGTGATGGCGTTTGGGGGCATTTACCAGCCAAGAAACAAGGTCCGCCGGAGCAGTCAAAGCTGCTAAAATCGGCCAAATTTTTCCATTTTTTCGCCTGAAATTCAATGAAAAAAATCGCTTTACTAGTCAACTTGTAATTCAAGCATGTAATTGACTTTTCTCGACATATAGCCGCCCAGCATGTTAATTATTGGGTAAAAAGCCTCCCGCGGCAGGTAAACTTAAAGGTAGTTTGCACCTCAATGAAGGACTTCATGCTTTGCTCAAGCTTTCCTCAGAGAATGTTTTAATCACACTCTGTCAAAATCAAAACTAAAAATCAGGATCACCGTGCAATTCTTTGTACTAGAGAAATTATAAATTACCCAAGATTTACCAATATTTTCAATTCAAACTGTAGCTCAAGAAGCAGACAAACTTTAAGGAAGTATGCGCGTCAATTAAAGACTAAACGTTTGCTCAAGCTTTCTTCAAGGAATATTTCAACAATGCTCTCTCAATATCAAGAATTGGGGGCCACCTTGCAAATGTTTGTACCAGAGAAAACCATGTATAGGGAACCTCCGTTATTTAAACACTACAGTACTCTATACCTGATTAGCATGTATAGGGTTGTTCCACACTATGTCTGCAAACCAGGTACAAAGTTTTACCCTTAGGGATGTATAGATTCAGGTATAGAGATCGCATCAGAAAAGTTTGTCCCCTAAAGGAAGCAGAGTCGAGTACTTGGCAGTGTGAAGGCGTTTTGGGGCAAACCAACCAATAAAAAAGTCTGCGGGAGCAGTCAGAGCTGCTAAAATCATCCAAATTTTTCCCTTTTCTCTTGATGTTCAAGGAAAAAAAAATCGCTTTGAATGTCCACTTGTAATTCAAGCATGCATTTTATTGACCTGTTCTCAACATACAGCCGCCAGCAAATCAATTATTGAAACGAATATTTCAATCATACTCTGTCAAAAAATCGAAACTTAACATCAGTGTTCACCGTGCAAATTCTTGTAGTAGGGGAATTAAAAATTACCCAAGATTTACCGATATTGTGAATTCAAACTGTTGCTAAAGAGGCAGACGAACTTTAAGGTAGTATGCGCCTCGATGACAGACTGCAACTTTTGCTCAAGCTTTCCTCAACGAATATTTCAATTATACTCTCTCAAAATCAAAACTTAAATTAGGCGTCACCGTGCAAAATTGGTACTAGAGAAACTACAAAGCTATTGGGCGCTCAAACCTTATTTCTCGCCGACCTTTCAAATCTGAAACTCAAGTTAGGCAAGTGTATCGGTCAGGTAACAGACAACTCAAAATCAGGCACTGCTTTCTTTACGGACTATCTTCGTAGATAAATTACAAATAACAAAAGATTTACCGATAGTTTGACTTCGACACACTAAACCTGCAAACCACGTACAGTTTTTTAAGTGTTAGGGGTGTATAAATTCAGGTGAGGAGATAGCTTCACAAAATGCTGTCCCCTGAAGGGAGCTTAGTAGAGTACTCGGCCGTGTGATGGCGTTTTTGGGCAAACCGGATAATAAAAGGTCAAAACTGCTAAAATCAGCCGAATTATTCCGTTTTTACTCTTGAAATTCAAAGAAATAAACTCGCTCACAAGGTAAATCTGTAATTCAAGCATTAAATTGACTTTTTCTCAGTATATAGCCGCCAGCAAGTCATTTATTATCTAAAAAGCCTCCGGAGGCAGGCAAACTTGAAAGTAGTATGCGCCTTAATTAATGACTCCACACTGTAAAGTTAAGTGTTCAAGGATAGAACACCAATTAAACGCCTTTTTGTAACACTTTTTGAACGCGTCTAGACGTTCAGAAATTTAACGCTACGTGTTTAACCAACGTTCAATTTTTGAACACACGTGTTCACATTTTGAACATTACGTGTTCATCAGACATATATTGAACACCATAGTGTTCCATGACTGAACACACATTGCACATGAAATGTGTTCAAAAAATTGAACGCATTTACGCGTTCAAAGGGCTGTAACACTTTTTAAACGCATGGACGCCGTTCAACGATGAGTGTGTTAAAGGCTAGAACACATGATAT
>LD342762.1:0-14726 GCA_001465055.1 Ptychodera flava
ATGTCATCTCATCAAATACAGCAAATAAACCACAGAAGGCAGCAACGGCGTTCCATACTTCATGTCTTTTGTATAACACTTTACCAATACTTTCTGTATGATTTTTTGGTCAATCAAAAGTAGATTTAGTTGTAATGTATTCATCTGTTCAGTGATTTCCATTTCACTTTTCAGAACTATTCCCTACTGACGTAGTACTTTAAAAAAATGATAACCAATGATATACTCTATGCATACATCAGTGCAAAAATGATACACTTTCTGAATCACAACATAAAAATATACCATCTACCATACAAATTTAACCCTCTCAAAGTCACATTCTCCCACCAAATTTTGAAGCAATTTTTTTCTCATATTTTCTTTCATTTTTAACTGACACTATTCCCCTTTTGAGCACAAATGTATAGCATGACTCATTGTGGATTTTGGTTAAAATTACAATGATCATACATACATCATCACATTACAGCATATAATAAGCAGACTATTTTATGGAAGATGAAAAAATTGACAATGGCACTCAAAGGGGTAATCATTTCATCACTTTCTATGCACTATACAATCACAGCAATGATTCTCAGTTATTATATTTCAACTTTCTCCCTTTTTTCAGGTCCACACTGTAAAACAAGAATAACCACCATGCCAGTGACACCTGAACAGACCAGGGTAACTGGATATGTGCACAATTTGACATCAAGTACAGATAACAGCCGAGTAGTGTGCACCATCCAAAATTCCTTGGACACTTACGTCAGATGCATATCTTTCAGTGCACTAAAACATCGACATCAACTGCAGCATGCAGCAGAAACACATCAGCCTGTGACACTACATAACATAAAGTGGCAGCCATCCTATGTAAAGTTTGATGAAGAGGAAATCTGTCTGAACTTTAAGTCAGCCATAAAAACTGAACATTTAGCATCATTTCCATATAGTCCTCCACAGAAAGTCTTCACTGACTTAAAAGATGTTAGCACACAGAGAGAATATGCCAAAATAAACATACTTGGGACTATTATAGATGATGAACCAATAAAGTATAATGTTAAAAAAGACAAACCCGAGTTACCCATGCAAGACAAAATAGTTTCGGACGCAACAGCCTCTGTTAGATTGGCAGCTTGGGGTGGTTTCACCAGCACTTTACAAAAAAACTGTTCTTATTAAATATGTAATGTGTCTGTACGCTACTTTTTAGGCAACAAATACCTTTGTACATCTTATGACACGACAGCAAAACAAGTGTCTTCAATACCAAATATTTATACAACATACACAAATCCTAACACAAGTACCATACTGAGCAAGCCAACGTTGTGTTCTCTATAACCAAATCATTTTCATGTCTCCAGCCTTCCTGCAAGGCTACAATTTCAATACCAACTCCAATGCCCTCTTTGATCAAATGCACTAAATGTAATGCTTCGCAGGTCACCAGTGAAATGACAATAGCATTCACTGGATTCATTATCACCACTATTGATGGCAGAAAAACAACCTTATCGTTTACGCGATCATCTCTTGCAAGCTACATTGATACAATCGACCACTGTGCTTACAATTTGTCTGGAAAAAACCCTCATCAGGTTCTTTCAGCTGACAATATAACCTCTACAATACTAACACATGATGGCCTGTTCGAGATAGCATATGATAATATCACCAACACGTACGATTTTATCATTTACCACAAACTAATACATAGGATGCATGGGTGTTTTATCCTGACAAGTAATCTTGCACTGACCAGTCATATAAGCAGTTATTTCACATTCAACTTCATGGTCTTAAAGTATAATTTGTACTGGTCTTTTCAGTCTAGAAATCTGAAATTTTCAGAGAGTTCTGTGATTTTGGTCACCTTGATTGACAATGTCAATTTGTTCACCTGAAGATGTGTGTTACACAACTGTGCACATGACCTGATAATATTCAAAGACAGTCAAAACTAAAGACAAACTAAAACTTTGCTGTCAGAACGCTTACAAAACTGGTTTGGAATAAACCGAAGATTAATTGTCGTGTGCCTATATTTAGAATGTATTTTTTACCATAGAGTTGCTTGTGATTTGCTGCATTTTTTTTTGTCCATTGTCATCTCAAAAACACAAAAAGATTTCAGCCTGGCTGATTCTCCATCATCATCCTTGATTTCTTCTCTTGAACAAATTGCTTTGCATTTTTGTATGATAAGTCCTTAACCCACCGTTTACATTTGTTCAAATCATAGTTACTGGTGATTTCACTATTTTTATTCCATGTGCTATTTTCCCATATATATTTTTTTTTGGGGGGGGGGGGATGTGAAAATCTTAAAACTGTTTTTTTATTTGTAACGATGGACCTCTCTAGACCACAAGGTTATGATGTTGCATAGATGGTAAGATATTTTCAAATGTAAGTGTTGTGTCAATTTGAAACAACGTTATAAAAGGGTAATAGATAAATAGCTTGTTTGATTGATTTGCTGATGTTCTTGTACTTAAGGTAATCTAAATCTGAAACAATATGTTCAACCTTTCATTTATCAGAGTTTTCCCACAGTTCCAAAGAAATCAGCCAATAATTTGCATAAATTGTGCAAATATAGGCATGTCTTCACATACTTTGAAGTTCCATTAGCTGTGACAAACTAATACATAGGATGCATGGGTGTTTTATCCTGACAAGTAATCCTGCACTGACCAGTCATATAAGCAGTTATTTCACATTCAACTTCATGGTCTTAAAGTATAATTTGTACTGGTCTTTTCAGTCTAGAAATCTCAAATTTTCAGAGAGTTCTGTGATTTTGGTCACCTTGATTGTGACAATGTCAATTTGTTCACCTGAAGATGTGTGTTACACAACTGTGCACATGACCTGATAATATTCAAAGACAGTCAAAACTAAAGACAAACTAAAACTTTGCTGTCAGAACGCTTACAAAACTGGTTTGGAATAAACCGAAGATTAATTGTCGTGTGCCTATATTTAGAATGTATTTTTTACCATAGAGTTGCTTGTGATTTGCTGCATTTTTTTTGTCCATTGTCATCTCAAAAACACAAAAAGATTTCAGCCTGGCTGATTCTCCATCATCATCCTTGATTTCTTCTCTTGAACAAATTGCTTTGCATTTTTGTATGATAAGTCCTTAACCCACCGTTTACATTTGTTCAAATCATAGTTACTGGTGATTTCACTATTTTTATTCCATGTGCTATTTTCCCATATATATATTTTTTTGGGGGGGATGTGAAAATCTTGAAACTGTTTTTTCATTTGTAACAATGGACCTCTCTAGACCACAAGGTTATGATGTTGCATAGATGGTAAGATATTTTCAAATGTAAGTGTTGTGTGAATTTGAAACAACGTTATAAAAGGGTAATAGTTAAATAGCTTGTTTGATTGATTTGCTGATGTTCTTGTACTTAAGATAATCTAAATCTGAAACAATATGTTCAACCTTTCATTTATCAGAGTTTTCCCACAGTTCCAAAGAAATCAGCCAATAATTTGCATAAATTGTGCAAATATAGACATGTCTTAATTCACATACTTTGAAGTTCCATTAGCTGTAACAAACTAATACATAGGATGCATGGGTGTTTTATCCTGACAAGTAATCCTGCACTGACCAGTCATATAAGCAGTTATTTCACATTCAACTTCATGGTCTTAAAGATCCATTAGCAGTAATTTTTGGTCACCTTTTCTTTTCCATTTTATTTGTTCTGAGTATCATCTTCTGCTTCTGATTTCAATCCTGTGATTTGAATGATTTCAATTTCTTCTCGAACTCCTCAGCAGTCAAAGTGCTTTGCATTTTAGTATGATACGTCCTTAACCCACCGTTTACATTGGTTCAAATCGTAGTTACTGGTGATTTCACTATTTCTATTTCATGTGCTATTTTCCCATTTTTTTTTTTGGGGGGGGGGAGGGTTGAAAATCTTGAAAATGTTTTTACATTTGTAACGATGGACTTCTCTAGACCACAAGGTTATGATGTTGCATAGATGGTAACATATTTTCAAATGTAAGTGTAGTGTCCATTTGAAACAAATGTTCATGCAAATTTCATCGTTTGGTGTTTACCACTTCTTAAATGCTTTATACTGTGTCAATGTAGATGTCTCATTTTAGTTGATATACTGTCTGTGACACTAGGTATTACATTTGCTAAATACAGTCAGTGCATAATAACTGACTCAACGACTAGTCTGGTCACCTTTCTCATTCAACTGCCTCTAGACTTGTTCTATGCTAAAGAGTAGTAACGTCACCTACGTACTTTTGTGAATCTCACTGTCATTGGGCCATAATAACAAACACTATGGTTGAATTATGTGGCTTATCTTTTATATTTTGGTACTTGTTCTCTTTAATTTTCCTTTTATTATTAGATTTTAACAAATTTCTCAACATGATATTGTGATATACTTAACTAGAATAAAACCACTGCCATGTGCTTGTAAAGTTCCTGTTCAGTAAAAAATTGCTATGTCCACAAATTGCTGGTTACAAATATCACAAGAAATCAAACAATAGTTCACATGGATTTTGACCCATTTTTACTGAGACCAACCTAGTGTCTTCTACTCTGTAAGCACTTTGACCATTAATGTATACTTCACATGTTCTTGTCAGATGAATGTTACCAAATACAAGTCCTATTCTTAAAGGCACAAGCTCTACGATTTTTAAAATTATTTTTGGTCATTTCAGTTTGAACCAAGAAGTATTTATGTTGTTGTGCTAACCAAGTAATGTAAAATGGCCAGTTACTGTACTCATGTTGTAAAGCGAACAGCGTCTTTCAGACATATAAATCTTTTGATAGTTGCAACTTAGAAAATGATGGTAGACTCTCCTTAACCGCCATTGTGTATTTTGAATAGTATTGACTGACCTTAAGGCATGAACTTCAATCATCTGAAAGGCCATCAACTTTTGACATACCAAGCCTTTATACAGGTCAAATTTCTTAATGGACAGAAATGATGTTTGAGGAAAATTGGAGGATTTTTTCCAAGCAAAAAAATTTACAAAAAAATGCAGAGCTTGTGCCTTTGAACACAGCACAGTAGCTGTACAACTATAACAAGATCACACAGTAGCATTCCCTGAAAATACAGTGTTCTTGTTCCTGCTAGGGCTGTGTAAAAAATCATTTTATTTCTCACATTTCTAAAACGACGAAATGATAACAATGACAACCAGCATCCTTACATAGTTTTACAAACCCATCTCACATTCATGATGTAACTCTTTATACATTTGAGTATCAAACTTTTGTAAATTACCCAGAATGCTAATATCACACCTACCCTTCTAAGATCCCTTTGGTGGATATTTGTTTATCTTTTATTCTTGTTGTAAACATGTCTGTAGAGTTGTGTTGACTACAAACATTTACTACAGTTTATTTTTGATTGCCAGTTTAAAATGTCTTTAAAGTTTGCGTTGACTAATAACAAGTCTTATGAAAGTGATTTTGACTTTATTAAATGTGTTTTGAAAGTGTTTTTATGACTTGAGACATGTTCAATATGACTTTGTTACAAGTTTGTCATAATTTATGATGACAATAAAACTTTACTTTTTCAATCTTGTCTGCTTGCCTTGAAGTATAGTAACTTTGAAAATACATTCATTACACTTATCATGTATTATACTCATTGGTTGAGCCAGACATTCACATTAACTGAAATATGTCACCATATCTCAAGATGTACTCAAGCAAACATGGTACTTGTGCATAGTATGATTACACTGTCGCGTGACTATGCTATTCAAGTTTGGTCAAATTTCACATTCTTTCCCACTGCACCATCTCCCTAATACATACTGATGACCCACGGTGTCCACTCAAGTCTCACTTTGATTTATTGTGTCAGAGGTCGAAAAATGGAGAGTCAGGCAGGAATATTAATTAGCAATGAAGACATTTATTCAGCATATCAGGCATTGAAAAAGTCTAAATTGCAGCTGTCTGTAAAAAATGTAGCTAGTGCTTTAAGGGAGCAGTTGCAAGCCATTGAAGATGGTGGTGCCCATGACGTAACCATCTATAAAAAAGCTAAAAAGGTTTATGAAACAGTTGTTAAGCTGAATAGTAACAGACAGGAAGCAAAGAGAAAAGAATATTTGGCAAATGTCTTTAATGTTCCTCGTCAAGCTGACATAAACCAGAATGAGGGGAGTGGAAATGAATCAGTACCACACCAAGTAAACATTGTAAATGAACAAAATTGAGAACTAAAAAGGTTAATCAATGAGATAGAAGATGACAATGAAGATTTAATTCAGCAACTCAATGTTTTAGAGGCAAAGTATGATGATTCTTTGAGAGTAATGCAAGAATATAACCAAATATTAGCTAACTTAGATCCACAAATACAAAACAGGGAAGAACTGAAAAATGAATTAGACAGTCTCAGAGCAAAGTACAGGGAGAGGTCACAAGAAGTTGATGAAATTCAAAGTAACCTTATTGAAGTCAGGAGAAAGAAAAATACGAAAGAGTTAAACAAGAAAATCAAAAGGAGAGATACAAAGATTAGAGCACAGAATGAGAAAATAAAAGAGCTTGTGGCTGAAAAAAGAGCAAAGAAAAAGATGCTTTGGAGTTTAAGCAACATCTAGAAGAGAAAGAGGTTGCTCTAAATGAGGCACAGGTTAAAGTTGAAATACTACAAACAGAAAAGGAAGCTTTGAGAAAGAAAGTGTGGTACAGGCATTGCATGAGGAGCCAAGCTAGTGAAGTTGTTGCAGAAAAGGAAGAGCAAATTGCACGATTAGAACTTGATATGAAAAAAATTCAAAAAGAAAAGAATCTAATAGAAGTAGAACTAGCTCTGTGTAATGATGACGAAATAATATCATTTGAAGATGGGCATTACACTCATGAAATACGTGAAGTCATCATGGATTTGTTGACCATGCATGTGTCCACGAATCAAGTCAACGGTGTCATAAACACAGTACTAAATAAACTTGCAAAGAAAAATGTGGCTAGGCTGCCATCTAATTAGATGCAGTGAAATCTAGGCTTCTTGTTGAGGCAAAACACTTGGCCCATGTGCAAGTTGCTGAAAAAATGATAAGTTGTGGTGAGCACTACAGTACTGGCACTGGTGGCCATACACTTCATGGTGATGGCACAACAAAAAAACACAGAGAGTACCAGAATTTTCAGGTCACATTGAGCAGTGGCGAATCAATGTCCATAGGTTTATCAGAGCTAGCTGGTAAGGACACAAACAGCATATTTGAAAATTTCAAAGAAACAATTGATGATATAAATGAAGCAGGACTGAGTACTGAAGATGGTGCAAAAAATTTGATTGCAACCATCAAATCAGGGCCCCACCAACCCAACCTTTAATTCCAAATTGCAACAACTCCGCCATTCAGTTTTACCTAATGTTGTCAAAAACTTTGATACTCTGTCATCAGATGTGAAAACTGAGCTTTCCGAAATGGGCAATTTTTATTGCAAAATGCATGTGGTTGTAAACTTTGCTTCTGAATGTAACAAGACACTTAAAATTTTTGAAAACATAACATCAAATTATCAATCCAAGCATGCATTTGAAATTGCAGAAGCAGGTACTGTACGGCTAATCCGAACTGCTGTGAAAGCATTCCATGAGGGTGGTTCAGAGGAGGCTGGAGTTGGCTCATACTTTTTGTCATTTTTGCAAGCTGAAAGTGATAAAATGTACTTGGTTCCTTCTGTGGAAACAGATTTAATATTTTGTTCTACGATGCTGGAGCACTTTATTATCATATTTCTCATATTGAGAAATTTCTTCAGCTATGGCCCAACAAAAACAGGTTGCTGCAAGCTGTTTCTGAAGACCTCTCTGTAAAATCACATATTGCAGGTCTCAGGGCTCTTGGCTTCATTGATAAATTAATTACTGGCCCATATTGGCGTCTCATTGAACAGACACAAAGTGTTCTAGACTTAAACCCCTATCTGGCGATTCTGCAAAATAAACTTGAAAAGTGGAGTTCCGATGCTAGTCTCCTGTTGGAACAAACATTTGTTTGGGCAGATGTTGAGGTCCACAAAGATCAGGTTTATCAGGCTCTTTTCAGAGATGGTGATCTGGAATTGGACCAGATGACCATTCAGTGTCTGGAAATGTTGTGTGGTTGCATGTTGCTTATACTTGAGAGGCAATGTGATGACCAGTTGCCAGGCGGCAAGTATGCTAGCCCGTCAGCTGGTCTGAAACAAAGTGCTAGTTGTGTTCCCACAACTAACACGATCTCTGAGAGGGATTTTGCCATGCTTGACATGCTGCTTCCATTCAAGCCTGCGAGTACGTTGGTAGCGGTAGAGGCACAAATAATGTGGTCTAATAACAAAACAAAAGATTGGTTAGATAGCAAGACGACAGAAGAGAAGGAAAAACTTCTAAATGAAGCACGAAAGAGTGTGAATAAAGCAAGAGAAAAATATAAAGCAAGACAAGAAATCGTCAAAGAGAAAAAACTTGAGGCTCTTGTTGAAGAAGAGCGACAGTATTCTCGCAAAGTTGCTCTAACAGATAAAATACAGACAGTGTGGAAGTCATGCACAGATATTGAAAATAAGCTACAAGGCCTAAATGAAAAACAACAGAAAGAATGTCTAACAAATCAAATTTTATTTCATAAAGAGGTGTTAAAATCTTAAGGACCAAAATCATTATTCCTTTTAAGTACAACTGTAAATAAGAAACGAGAAATGTTCGGTGTTGCAAAACTTAAATCAAATATACATGAAATTCTGAAACTGAATGCTGTAATGTCAGTAGACATGGAAACGGAACATGACGACGTAACTAAGTCAGCTGACGAAAGAAACATTAAAGTAACAGCAGAGAAACACAAACTAGCCACAAAGATAAAGGAAGCCAGAGAAAAAAGAATCATCAAGGCACAGAAAAACAACTACCAGAACTAGTACAAAATCCGTAAAAACTGATTGGAAAAAAATCAAGCATAAATATATTGTAGACAATGATGCTGGTTTTCAGGAAAAGTTTTGGGAATCAACAAAACAAACAAAGATAAACCCTTAAAAACAATATACTCTGTAAAGTATGAAGATGATGATGATCAGTGGAATTTTGACTTGTTAAAAGACTTGAGGGATGGTGACCTCATGATCTTTTGAAGTTTGAATGTTTGGTAGGTGACTAGTACAGGAATGACATACATGTATCCAATGATGCAATACTCATTTAATCAGAAATCATTAATTTGCATAACAATTCGTAATTAGGATATTGTTTTTTTATTATTTGAATTACATGAGTAAAACTTCAATCAGGTTGTTTTACCAATAATTTCACCCCAAAAATTGACAGACCTTCTCTAAACATATCCAGTGCTCTCCAGAGCTCAGAAATAACCAGGGGTGGCTAATTTGCATAACAATGCATTATTTACATATTCTTTTGTTTTGATAATGTATTATTTTGTTGGGCTATTAACACATGGATAGACTTCTTCAAAAATACAGGGGTGGCCCACCCCTCTAAATCCCCTCGTGGAGAACCCTGATATTCCTTGAGAAGCCTGGTGATATTTATTCATAACCATGGCAACTGAAAGAAAATAATAACTATTTGAGGGTAATTTAAAATGTTACCTAATTTAGATCTAAACATGTATGTTATACTGATATAAAAGGGTATTCAGTGTGTAAATAATCGTTGTCTGTTGATATTAACAAAAATTTAAAATGAGCAATTTGTTAAAAACGGTTTCCATAGCAACTGTTTGCTCAAAAAAAATTTTAATATTTGGAACATTTAAGAGATGACGTCATTAGCGACACCAAGTTTCGTTTGAATTGCTCTTAAAATAGCTAAGATATACTCATTTTTGCATTAAAACAACCTGTAGAAATATCTTAAAAGGGGGCATATTGTAAACAATAGGATTAGTGTAATGTTATGTAACCCTATTGTCAAAATACTTACCTAATTTATGCCTGAAAAAATAAAAATTGGCGTAACTTGCTTAATTTTTCATCAATTTCGATGGGGAAAAGACTGAAATGCATCTTTTACCCATCTTTGTCTAAATATAGAAATCTTTTTGTAGTTTAAATAGGTCTTCATTATTGATGGAAACCCTAATGACAGTGTGAAAACTGAAAATCCAAGAAAAGCACGCATGGCAGCATGCAGCGATGGAGTTTTGATGTGGCGCGGGATGGAGATCGGGAAGAAGGGGTGCTATTCCGGCGCTGCCATGTGTTAGAATTCACAATTTTGTAATAAAATACCACATGACTATCAATAAGTTTGTTTTTGTCTAAAATGTACCTCCAATCTAAACCTTTTCTGTCATGATAATTGTGATAGAATGTCGAAACAGCCTATGAGTCGCGGTTGTTTTTGACCGATTTTGCACGTGTCAACGCAGTGCAGTGATAGAAATGGACGACAGAGACCAGTAATCTATAAAAGATGTTTTCGTTTTCTGTGATTATATTCTTGTGAATTCTCATCAATATTCTAATATTTGATGTTGCACGACTGAGGAGATCGATGATGTTCATTGTTTTCATTTTCCGTGATTGTATTGTGAATTTTCATCGAAAATTATGATGTTTGATTGCATGACGGAGGAGATCGCTATGATTTCCAGAAGTGCAAAATTGATGGAATGAGAGTTGAAAATCCTTGATAAGGCGTCAAAGTTGTCTAAATTCCGCTGTGATGAAGTTATTATAAACAGTGTTTTCACGTTTGTTGTATAGTAATCTGATGCTTTGTCACAGTGTTAGCCAATTGTTTTCTGGATTGTGTGAGATGACATGCATGATTTCAAATCACGATTTGGGGTGGGGGCTATAACTTAGAAATAACTTTGACAGAAATTTTTTCTCAAACGATTGTGACAGTTTTTAAAGGGTTATACACTGCAATAGTTTTGTTTTAGGTGTTATTTTTTATTTACTGTTGTATTATTTATTCATTTAATTAAAAAGTGATTGCAGATTTTTTTAAATTCTTTCTTGTAGAATACAATAAAATACCAGTTTTAGGGTGTTAGTTTGCATCAGATCACTTCTGATTTAGTGCAACTAAATGTTTATAAGATAACATTGGAATGGTGATAAATACATAACAACAAAACTAATGGGAAGTACATTACATCAAATATCTGTACATGTGCTAGTATGTTTTGCACCTTTTAATGCCATCTCCCTTTTTTCTTTTAAAGAAGAAAACTCTGGTTATGGAACATTCCTGAATGTAGATACCTCAGAACGACATTAACCTGCCGACTCAATGTTGTTGTCACTTCCCGATGTGGTGCTGATTAAAGTGCTGCAGAATTTGATCTTGGAAGAGCTGCTGCAGTCTGTATGTTTGTGTTGCAAAAAACTTTATAGATTTATAAAATCTGTAAGTGCTCTTTGGAAAGATATTGACTGTGACCATCCAATTGTGGTAGATGGACAACAGATTCTGGATATTTTGCAACATTCAGTGCAGTTTCGAACCTTTTCAATACCTTATGCAGAGGTTCAAGAATCGGTAATTGGAACTGATTCACTCTTTAGCGAACACCTCTCGCGGTCCCGCTGTATTACTTACCTTGACCTGACTGGCTGTATACTGTCAACATTGACGTTTCTTTCTTACCTTCTTAGTCTAAGGGTACTCATTCTTTCTGAGTGCAAGAACATTTTTCAGCACAAAGAGGATGCAGTCTCAATTTCATGTTGCAAAGATCTTCAACACCTACTCATTGGGTTCACCAATGTCTCTCCTTCTAATGTTGTAAGCATAGTATCTGACTTACCTTTGCTGTGTAACTTGGATGCACCTGGTATTAAGTTCCAGCTTGATAACATTCTTACCATATTGAATAATACTTACCATAGACTTCTGTACTTCATTCTATCATTGGATACAGATGATGTAACTTCGGATCAGTTTGATACTTTAATCCTTGACACATTCCCAGATTGTATTATCAGTGTGTACCGTACAAACTGACCTGTAAAATGCCATTCAGGATGAAGCTCAGGTGCATGGAAAGACTTGCAGTCTTACAGACAAGGAAGGGGACCCCAGTGACAAGCCGTTAAATCAAAATGCTAATAAAGAAAATGTTAACAGTTTATCAAGGAAAGCAGTAGATACCGGTATGAGAAGATACAGACAGGAACTGAAAGCAAACCAGGAGAAGTATCACGCGTATAAAGAGAAGAATCGTGAAAGATTATGAAAATACAGAGAAAACTCAAGTGAAAAACAAAAAGAAAGGCAACGGGAATTAACAAGACTCAGAATGAGGCAATACAGAGCTCGAAAAGAGTTAGAGCCACTACTCAATCCAGAAGCAGGCATAGCTAAAATGCATCCATTCACCAGACTAGATAACCAGAAACAAGAGAAGAAGAGAGAATACTGGCGAGAAAAGAAAGAGCTTGTATGACATCTCAGAAAAGAAGAAGAATTAGAGAGAAAGATGCTTTGATGAAAAGACAGAAGCGTCAGGAAAAAAGTCATCGTTGATGACACAGTCCCCGCTTGTCCATTTTGTTATAATCTTTGGTGTCTAGGTAGCTGTGGTCTAGGCAGCTGACATGACATTGATGCAACGGGTGCATCAGGCCTGTGACTTGCAGAATAAAGTAATCTGAGGAACGTTCAATAAATGACTTATCTCTGCCGGTAATTACCACTGAAGGAACTTTTTGATTACATCACACATAACAATGCCCTCACTGCCTCTAGTGTCATGACGGCACATACTATACACATGGTTTGGTGGAATTTTTGAAATGGTATGGGATCGGGTATGTTGTTGTAATCAGCCATTTCGGATCATATAATGAAACAAATTAATGTGCACAAGAATGCAGCCATAGTATTTTATCTTCATATCACGTTTAAACAAAATCAGTCCAACGAGGGACAGTGACCTATGTTTATGTTTCAAAGACATAAAAAATCACACCAAAATTGAAATCAAATGGCTGTCTATCAGTGTTTGATCTAGAGTGCGCCATTGCGCATTTTGCGCAAAAAAATCAGCTATGGCGCTATTTTCACAGGCCATGGCGCCATTTCGGGCGCAATATTCCAAGACCGGCGCCTGGTAGTTTGTTTCTGCCGGGCCACTATGTTTTACGCCCGTGCTCTACGTCAACACGAGGATTTACCGTAACGTGGTATATATTCAATCACGACATTTTGCGACAATGACGTAAGTTGGGATGACGTCTTTGACGGGACGTGTGCAGAAGGCCATGCGCGCTGCGTAGCTATGCCAGCGGTACGATGCCAGCGGTACGATGGTTACGATGCCATGGCTATATCTGTGAAGCCGTCGGGTTGTCTCCCTCACTCACGCCCGACGATGAAGGAGGTACAACGATGGAAGGGTCAGAAACTGACACACAGACCAATGCTGCCGGTTCGCAACACAACCGCACCCCGCAGGTGAATACAATTTTGGGAATTTTACCGTTGACTTCGATTAGGCTACCCTATGTAAGCCTAGACTGTAGTACGTTATGATCAAATAGCAAGCAATGCTTATACGGTATAACTATTTTACATGATGGAGTGACCGGGACTGGTATTCAGTGCATGGTGTCGTGAACGCTAATTTCTGACATTTCTTGGGGTGATCAAAAGTGGTAGGGAATGGCACAGGCGACCCAAGTATTACTGAGTTTTTCACACTGTTTTCTCTATCATTTTCTCTTCTTTCTTCATGCTCTGAATGATCGGAATAAATAAAATAAATGGTTTATACAACCTAACCTAACCTGTGACTCTTTATTTATTTTACACTCCATTACAAGGACGTATATCTCTCATACACACATGCTGTAATTAAATTGTCAACACAACTAATTATGCTAATCCGTGGACTTATCAGGGATTTTACGGGTTGGTCAACATCGCGAAAGATAGGAATGGTTACTAAAACGGGAAGGTAAGAAGCTCTCCTGAAATGTGTCCAGAAATTACCAAATTGCGGCCAGTCATGACCTTTTATCCAAAATTTACTGCAGCCAATGTATTTCGATGGCAGAGGAGAGCCAGCTACTCTTATTTCAAACGTTTAAATGGTCGCGAACAGTGCAAACCCTGCCAGTGCCTTGCCTGCAGTTCATGGCATGAGGACGTCCGTAAAGCAGGAAGTCGGAAGTTGAAACCTTTGACCTTTACGTTGTTTATATGTGGGCAAACTTGTAAACATATTTCCCAGGGACAAGTCTGATTTTGATTAGGGTCAAAGTTTGCGTGGTTTAGCGTTGTCTCAATCGGGTGGTGTTGCTAAGGTTTTGTCTGCCCACCGTCCGTGGGTGGAGGGACGGCCGTCTGCCTTTCAGTTTAGCGTGTGCGTTCTCGATAATTTTGCAGTATTTTTTTCACAAACATTGGAAATTCGTTTAAGTTTTAAGAAACATTGATTTTTATATGAGGAATAATTTCTAGCTCGTATCCTCGAATTAAATCAACTGATTTTCTTTGATACAGTTTTTTTATATGGTTTGGAGAACTCTTTGGGGCGGCGTCAGATAACCAGTGGAATGAGACAACAACATTTCGTTCATGCATGGATGTAAAAAATAGACCCAGGGTTCATGTAAGGAAATCATATAGCAAGTACTTCTTGCGCTGGTGCAAATTCTACGAAATATTATGATATCAAAGATGTTTTCCATGATAGTTTACAAGGTTTCTTGT
>LD342762.1:31797-46254 GCA_001465055.1 Ptychodera flava
TGTTGCTTCTTGTGCTGTCTTGTTCCCTATGTTGAGGTAAGACTAATTTTTAGTTTCTTACATGGCAAGTCTATCCACTACAGTTCATTACAAAATGATTCTGAACCAAGTAAATTTGTAATGGATGGAAGTATTGGGAGGCTACTATGTACACTGTCCCATGAACTCTGCTGGAATCTGCCCTCTGTCTTGGGTATCACTGTCCATTTTTTTCAGTTGTTGACCTGGTATATCAAGTTTAGAAGCATGATAATTATGATCATACATAAAATGTTGGATGTGGCTGCATCACTGTTGTCAATTCCTGGTTTTGCAATTTTTTCATGCATCGAGACTTGAATATATAGGCATCATGTATGCTAATTTTTAAGAACATACATACTTATTGTCAAGAAGTATGTATATATGCTAATATATGTAAATTTTACATACCAATTTTACGTGCTTATATATGCTAATTAATATATGTAAATTTTACATACCAATTTTACCTGCTTATATTTACGCGCTTTAAGTATGTATTGTTAAGTGGTTATGCTAATTTTTAGGTCTGTATGGCCGATGCCTACCTAGCTAATTTACATTTTTCGGCCTATACACATACTTAGTAGTATGTACAGACCTAACTTTGGCCATAGACAAAAGGAACAAGTCTGTAACGAAACAAGTAGGTATCTGCCACAAAAACAACTTATATACAGACTTATTTACAGACTTATGGATAACTTAAATAAGTATGTGAGTTTTATAAGGGTACCTGACAGTGATCCATACTGTATAACGTACTGTCCTTTTAGATGAGTAAGCTGTAACTAGTTAAGTTCCAATGAAATACCATTGTTCAGAAAGTATGAAGTACACCCCTTGTGTTTGAAGGGTTTTGCTGAAGTTTGATTCCTGATATTAACTTACCTGACAGTGATCCATACTGTATAACGTACTGTCCTTTTAGATGGGTAAGCTGTAACTTGTTAAGTTCCTGTGAAATATTTACCATTGTTCAGAAAGTACGAAGTACACCCCTTGTGCTTGAGGGGCTTTGCTGAAGTTTGATTCCTGACAGTGAGCCATACTGCATAACGTACTGTCCTTTGATGAATAATCTGTAACTAGTTAAGTACCTATGAAATACTTACCATTGTTCAGCTCATAATAAAGTAAAAAGTACCTTTACACTCCATGTTTGAGTTTTGTTGAATTTTGATTCCTAAAATTAACTTACCTGACAGTGTTCATCCATACAAATTAATAGGAGGAGACTTTATTGACATTTTGATTCATAGGATAAATCTACTTGGATGTATTACCTGCTCTCCTCATATATGAGGGTGTTTGCATAAATTTTGATGTCAGAGATAAACTAACCTGACAATATTGAAATTTTAATTTTAATGACAGCACTCATTCAGAATGTTAGGGCTCCCTCCAACTTCATCCAGGCTTGGGACTGGGAAGTGCTTTAGAACAGATGTGCACAAAGAGAGAACGTGCATGAGCATGAAGGACAGTGCGAAAAGAAAGGAAAGCTATAGGGAAGGTGCACTTGGCGTGGTTAAGCCCTATCAGGAAAAGCTGGTGAAGGTGACAAAATAGCTGTGATGTTTAGCTGGGTTTTTTTAGTATTCAAGTTTTTTGTATGAACTGAAGTTTCTTGTTCTACTCCCTATATATAACATGATATAATTCCCTGCACTGAATGCTTATCAACACAGCCTGTATGTAAGTAATAACCATTATTGTTGGTAAATGAATTCTTGTCCTGGCTTCAGTTCAGCTTTCAATAATCACAATAATTACTACCCATATAGGCTGTGTTGATAAAGCTAAATACAGAGTATTTCATGCTTCATGGATTTGAACCAGAAACTGAAGTTGATTCACAGAAGATAAATCCTGAGAAACAGCCAAAAGTTACAGTTAAAGGACCTTTTAGACTTATTAACACAGAGTTAATTTTAATAGGATGCAGTGCATTGATTTCAGAATGACTGGCAGATATGGTGCATGCTTGTCAGAATCTGTTGCATGTTCACTTTTGTAAGTGTGGTTTGAAAGGCTGTAGGGATAGCATTACAGTGTCCAATTAATAACCATAAAAGCATGGCAAAGCACAATTACATTTAATCTTCTCCATAATATTTGTAAACATGATGTGACACATATATTATATATATATATATATATATATATATATATATATATATATATATATATATTGAGAGCTTTTGTGTAGATAGGAATGTCATCTATATTGTCTGTCCATGTTACATACGTTACCCACAATACAAGATTTCTATAATTGTAGGTATTCAAAGGCAGTAAAATATCCAAAGATAAGTGATTTCCTATAATAGTGAAATAACAAACTGTATACAATGAATTTAACTTGTCCTTTGCAACAGCTAGTTGAGACATGGCATTTAAAACTACTACAAGGAAAACACTGTCTGTCAATGTTACGCGCGTTGCCATTGGTCATGAAATCACGTCAATCAGTCAGTTTTCCTGAAGCAATGTGAAACAAGTTTATCTTTTAATATGTATTCTCATAAGGTAGATCATCAGTCCTCTTTACCTGAATAACTTTCAAAGTCAAATTAAAAGTTTGAATTTTGGGGTCAATGTCACACTTTTGGGTGCACTTCACTGTTGAAGTACTCCTATGTTTTCAGTGTTCTGGTTTTGTAAATCTTCTACTTTCTCATCCTAATCTCTGAGTCATGCTGAAATGCCAGTGTACCACACAAAACGGGCAGCAAATTTTCAACAAAATATTGATAAGCTGCTCCACCATCTCTGAACAGTTGCATTCATATGACTGCTGCTATAATTTACCATCAGTTGATACATGCAGGAAATCAAGCAGTTGGTTTCTACCCATTGTATACCTACCAGAGAACTTCCACGAATAATCTGCCGGACTCTAAATGTTTGTTCCTAGAAGTTTTCTAAGGTATACAATGGCTAGAATAGTAGTTTTCCGCTAAACTAAAAATGCCCTATTTGTATACCTATCTAGAGCTCCTACCCACCTCCCCTGTTTGTAGTGTACTAGCCCTGGAATCCATAGGTGCAGCGTTCTAGGCCACACTGCCACCCCAGAGAAAAAAAGGCAAGCACACAGTAATTTGCCAGCTCGCTTTTTGCATCATATAGCTGTCCATTCAGGATTGTCAGCAGTCATCAAGGAGATATTTGAGTAAATACACGTATTTATTGAAAAGATAGCAACAGCATTTTGTATTTTTAGGCTAAATACATAATTTCAGGTGCTGTTCGTAAGTCGGAAAGTGTGCGCAGCAAATTGTAGCACTCTTGCCATTTTTTCTATGGGGCAGCTGTGTGAGAGGCCATACAAGCATCCAAAATATGAACGTGGCCTTGAACTTTGCACCTATGGATTCCAGGGATAGTGGTGTACATGTTATTTGTTGAGAAGTATTTCTACTCTAAAAGGGCGGGTCTTTTGTTATTCTCATTCCTAGCTTATCTCTGTGGCCCCGGTTATATGCACCCGGCAGTGACAGTTTTGTTTTGGTTTGAGAGTCATTAGTTTGGGTGTTTCCTGAACTTATAGCTATCTGGTTGTTGTGATCTGTTTGAGTGGCCTCTGCAAGAGTCTGACTAGTACAGGTGGGGCATGATGGGCAAAAACGAGTCATTGTGAAGAGGAATAGAAAAGTTTTCTATTATGCTTGCAAATTGGGAGATTTGGTAGATTATTCCTAGAAGTTCTCTTGATAGGAATACTAACAGGATGGAAATTAGTTTAGGGGTGAACTACAATTCCTCATTTTATGAGCTACTGTAAGTGCAAAAGTAATGTACTGGTATAGCTCGTTTGTTTTGCAGGGAAGAGAGAGAAACGTATTTCCAGCACAGAGAACTTGGCAGATCTAATCCTGGGAAATATCTGAGCTTCATTATTGATGGAATGGATCAAAACAAACTCTTCCTTCAATGTTTGCGGCAGTCCAGAAAAACGACGAGTGGCCTGTGGTTACTCAGAACTCACCTTACTGGTGTACTTGTACGTGGAAGGGCAGCCATGGGTTATTTTGATGTCATGCAGTTCTGCCATGACAGTAACCTGACCATGAACATCATTTTGCATGTTCTACTCTGTTTGGATACTATACCAGATGTGATGTTCCTTCAATTGGATAACTGCTTTCGGGAAAACAAAAACCGATTTGTCTTCGGTCTCTTGGGCTACCTTGTGGAGATGGACAACTTCAAGGAAGTGAGTTTTATTATGGTGCTAGTAAATCTCTTTCTTTTTTTGAATTTTAAAAATAGAGACAAAGCTTTAATTGTAATCTCTGTGAGTATGTCAATTTTGGTGTGGGAGTAAGATAATTTCTGGTCACTTTGGGATTAAGATAGAAACTGAACCGATAGCACATTTTGCTTCTAACCTCTTGATGTAGAGAAAAAGATTGATAGATTTTGTTTGGTACTTCTGTCATTATTTGCTAGAGATTTGGGGTCAAAAAATTCTGGTACCTTTACTATACAGATTTACTAATAAGGTCATCAATTCAAATCATCAAGAATTTTTTGGCTTCCTTTGGAAGAACATCATATTGTAAGACCTATCAATAGCATCACTTGAATTCTCTATTTTGTGTCATTTGCACATACAATGTCCCTGAAAGAACAAGTATACACTTGTACAGTACTGAGCTTTAAATCCATAAGGATGCTCAAAAGATCTTGTAGCACATGATTGTCACTGATAGGAATGTTCACGTTCAAAACTAATGAGTGTACAGGTTGATTGACTATTTCATTTCAATTTAACAGGTTCACATAAATTTCCTTATGAAAGGGCATACACATGAAGGTGAGTTACTTCTTACTTTGGTTTGTTTAGCCCTGGATCAGTTGTAGGCACCTGTGAAGCTATTATCTATACTGCCTAGACACTTGTGTAGCTTAAGTTCACACTGCTGCTGTTATGGATCAATAATCCACCAACAGAAAAAACGGGCAAGCAATGTGAACAGTGCACTGCCCACATTGACAGGCCAATTGTCAATGGTTAGCAATGGTAATCTACAAAAATTAAAAAGGATAAATCCCTACATCCACCTATATAGTCTATTTAGTACACATTTTAAAATGAACATAGAACATGCGTCTAACATAGAACATGGCTTCATGCACACTGACAATGGACCCAGAGCTAAGGTTTGTCCATACCTGACAAAAGTTCTATTCTAGGTTTAATCCCTGACTACCGGGTAGGATTCATTAGGCCAGCCCTTAGCCCCTATCTCAAGTTAGCATGTCCCTAAATTCATGTTCATGTTTAGATATCCATATCTAATCCTTTCATCCAGTTGTCTAAAAAAAGCTTACTGCTCAATAACATGCGGTAAAGCAAGTGAACTCCCAGTGTTTTTAGCATGAAATTATAAGTATTTGTAGTTAAATTATGCACATTCTGGAATTACATGGAATTACTTATGTAATTAATATCTGGTGTAATAAAGTTTTAATTCAAATTGTCTTCTTTTCTAACAGAAATTGACCAAGTGTTCAGTGTATTATCTAACAAAATTAAACGTGCAGATGTCATCACTCTGGACAGTAAGTATTTTAAAAATTACTTTGGAAAGAATTTGATGCAAAGATACAGCTACATTAAAGGGAAAAAGACTCTTTTTCATCTTTTTTTCATAAAACTGTCAGAAATGACCCCTTTTCTGTATGAAAACTGATGAATTTATGTGAGAGATCAAGATGAAATGCACTGCTCAATGTCAAAGTCTCTTTCCTTTGACAACCCTCATGTGGTCCAAACATATAATATTTGCTATCCTGTCTCATTCATTTTCAAACGTCCATTCAATAACGAATGCCTGGTAGAAACCTTTTATTTCTCAGTGCATGTTTATATATTGTCTGTCTATTGCCAGAGAAGAGACTGTGTAGAGTTTGCCAGTATATCAGCATGTTTCAAGCTATATTCAAACAACTGGAGCAGCTCTTGATATCACACAAAATAGGTTCTGAACTGACATTATTCTGCTCATTGAATTCTTTCGTAAATCAACTTTGTATAATGTGCTGTGAAAGTTTAATATAGTACCGTACTTGTCCAATTAATCTACAAGGTATTAATGCTGCATCTTCATAATTTTGCTCAGGAAGCCATACCCACTGGTCAGACTAGGCAACGTGATTTCACTAATAAATCAATTATTCGTATGTTAAAATTTCAGACCTTATGGATACGTTTTTGGATATCTTGCAATCAGGCCACTCCAAGAATGGTTCTACAGTAGCATTGCTCAGTGAAATGTATGATATCCGTGAATGGCTGAAACCATACTGTGCAGATCTGCACAAACATTCCATTCCTCATGCTTTTCTTGTAACTAAGAACTCGCAAGGCAAGGCTCAACTTCAGTACAGGGTGTGGAGTAAAGATGTACATTGGAAACCTGGTATTGTTCCACTTAAGGTATGTGAAAAAGATCAATGTTTGTGTAGAATATATTTCCTTTTGCAATCTGAACTGCAGGCTCCATGGGTGTTATATCAATTAAAGTTTTATTAATCAGCACCTCGAGTATGTTAAGGCGAGGCTCTAGAAATTTCTCATGAATATGCGAATTGATACTAATAAATATTCATAACTCCATGAGCGCGCTCAGCCCGCGTGGTTCAACTGGATCGCAGATGTGTCTGTGTCTGTGTGGTGTGCGAGTGTACGCTTCGGCTCACGTGGGCAAAAGACCTAAACGGGAGGTTTGGAACGGCATTTATGCCAACCCACCTCACCGTTCGGTCTTTAGCATATTCTTAGCATATTCAGAGCCCACTAAGTTAAGACTTATACATATCAAAATCGCGAAATGGACTCAGACGAAGGATATTGTGGCTACGCCATCATGGTCGATCGCGGCCATCAGCACATGTTTCATGATGTTGATTCGCCATCATTCATCAAGCCAGGCCAGGGACAGACTCAGGTGCCGCTTTTGAAACTACATAATGAAGGTAAGTATATATCAAATATTTTCAAAACGAATTCCAGGGGTCACACGCATACGATAACAACATGTTTTGCCGTGTGTCTTTTAACGGGGGGGAGACTTCGAACTGCAGATCATGCAAGAAATTTTAGAAACATGTGATCAGTTTTTACTAAATTCCTTCGGCTAAAGGCTGCCAGGTTATCGATATTTTGAAACGAATGTACTCGTAGGGCTTCTATTACCATGTAAGCATTAAACTAATACAAGCTGACGAAGCATACAGCTTTCGTTAGATGTAGAGGACGTCGTTTAACATTTACTTGTTCCAAGTTGTCTCACTGACGTTTTTATGTTTGCATAATGTAATGACCTTCAAATTCCAATGTCGTCTAGAAATCAATTATGTAGTTTACGTTCCCACTGTCTAATATTTTGTAGTCTTGTCGTATCTTATGAAGTGCATCTTTTTTCCATTTCTATCTCGGTTTTAAATGTTGGGTTAGACAATATTTACTGACAGTGATTGGTTGTAGTGGTAAGGAAGGGGGGTAGTTCATTCCATGTGAAGAGGGGTATTTTATATGGCAAGGAAACAGGAAGGGGAAGAATATTACTCATGCCAGTTGTGTATAGATATTAAATGGCTTTCTCCTTATGGAATACAGGAAACAACCAGTGCATTGCAGTGGCAGTTTAAAACATTCTGCTTCATATTTGCTATTACGGTAACCAATGAATTGAAGAGCAGTATTCAGGTAAGATCATGATACCCCATAACAAGTTCAATACATATTTATTAGTCAGTATTTTTAAAGACTGTATACAGCACTAGAGGAGCTGGTTGTTTTTTCCCAACAAAATTCAATATTCCAAGAATATAAGAACAGTGCTACTTTAAAGTATGCATTAATTAAGCCCATATTGTCAAGATTAGGTATTGTGCAATTTAACAAAATAGCAGCTCTAATATTGCTGCATGGAAATGCAAATATATATTTTGGATTAAAATTGATAAATCCATTTCACCAATTGCCCATGCAAAAAAAAAATGCACAAAGCTCTTTGCGTCTCTCTTAAAATGTAGTAAGCTTAAAAATGCAATGATATGTACAATTGTAAACACAGTATTTGCCTTCATTAAAATACAGATTCTAGCAATAATCAATATTTCGGTGTTTTAGGAATTAGGCAGCTAATTTTGTTTGTTTGTACAATTTCAGTATATGTTTATTCTTCTTATAATCTTCCAAATTCGGTGCACTGCCCCCATGATTTACACAATATTCTTGTTCCCACTCCTTGATTGACTGTTTGGCTATTCTGTATGATTTTAACAGCTTCGTTCCTACTTGTACTTTAGCTTCTACGTATTCGTCATTTATTTTCTGATTGTTGGGATAGGCCCTCAAACGATTACATGTTTTGTCAAATTTGTCTACTTCTTTTGTCTGTCCTAGCACAAATATTAGACTGTCAATTGTGGTGGATTTGTTGTTAACCTTCTTTGATGGTTCTTCTTGCATGACCATGCTTGAATTTGTTGTTTCTTCGACATGAGGTATACTTGACTGATCTGCATGCAAATAACATTTTTATGTTCAGTATAAGAAAAGTACAAATTATAAGTGTATACCAAAATTTAATAAATTATTAAGCAGTTTCATTTGATATTGGAAAATCATATAATAGATATAAATTTCATGACAAGAAATTCAGTGCCATACTTTGACAGCTCTGATGCTGCTTCCATAATTTCAGATGCTATTTGATTTTTTGACAAGTAAATGCCCTCAGTGTGGATTGTAAATAAGCTCAGAGATATCATAGCACACTTGCTTAGCATTTGCAAGATCATTTTTTCAACATGATTCAGGTCCACACCAGTTGAGTATCATTTAACTTTAATAGTCACAAACAGGTAAGTCACTGGTGATCCTGTCGTAAACCATGTCTGTGCAATTAATCTATGAAATAATGTCAAACTGCATACATATTTCACATGAAAGGTAGCATATGGATCAGTTTCTGTTGTGTATATGAAAGCTGTGGAAACAGAGCTACATGTACCTGTGGTGGGGAAGGTTAGGCTATATGAAAACTCCAACATTCATATTGACCTTTTGATTACCCTCAAAAACACAGCCTTTCCTGTCACAGATAGCTGCATCTCCTTAGCTATGTTTATGACTGAGAATTATTTGCACTGCTATCTGGTGACACAGCCAAGTGTTAGGAACATCTGCTGCTTAACATGTCAAGTAATGTATTTGCTTTCAGGTGAAACTGATTACTTTCTTGATGTTTCTACTAAAAATGATTACCCTGTTGAGTGTAGCCATTGTCCATATCATCTGTTTCCATGTCTTCAACTTCAATTTTCTTCTTCTCAGGTACACCAGTAGGTTCAGGATCATCAAAGGTCATTGTTATTCCAGGAGCAAGTACATCATCCTCAACTGATACGACATGTTCATGGATACCATCAAACACGGAATCATCATCATCATCTGCTTTTGGAGAGGGCATGTGCTCTGGAGTTTCCTCTGTATCTGCAAGGTATATGTAAAAAATACCCATATTAATGTGTAGAACATATTTCTTCAATATATGTTATTATGCATAATGAGCAATTGGTACTAACAGTCAGAAAATCATTACCTTAGTTAGCTATTTTACACTGTTGTTGTGTGTTTCAACTTCATGGATTCAAGAAATACATTGCAGTTGATACACACGACAAAATCCCTCAAAATAGCCGAAAGTTACACAATGTATGGCTAATTTAGGTTAAAGTGTGATATAAACCACTGATTCATTCACATATATACTCTTACCTCTTATGTCATCATCTTCAAAGTTTGTGGTAATTATGCTGCCACTTTTTTCACCATTGCTATCATAGAGCTTTATTTGGTAGAGTGGAATGGTAATTGCACCATTTCTTACTCCATTCAAACAATCCAACCAACATCTGTTGATATACTGTTGTTCCATTTGCAGGCAAGATGAACGGAAATGATGCAGAGGTGGTCCTGAATCCTATGGGAGTATAAAGGTAAGTATAGATTATTCAAGCATGTTTAGCTTTAAAACAGCTGTAACATTTTCAGTGTAAGGTCAGTGTAAAAGGCAGTTCCTGATACTACTGTATATATGTGATTACTGTGCTCTGGGATAATCGTGTACGTTAGAAATTTAATCATGATTATGATGTTCTTTAAGTAAGTGATAATGCTGAAAAGCCATAATTAAACACAAGTTCCAATACCCAATTGAGCAGTGAAATAAATGCATCAATGATAGTGATCCAGCAGCTATGTGTGTGATGAGTCATCACAAATATATCAGGAAGACTGCATGACAGTATATATGAAGCTGTAACTTTTGGAGTTATAATTTCAACATGTTCTCTTTATTAAACAGTGTTTTCTCAAATTTCCCAAGGAACATTGCAAAGCCTTGTATCCATCTTATCAACACTACACAGCCTGTTTGTTTGTTGTCAACATTGGTCATTATCATGGACAATGATTATACAGGTAAACCTTGTAATTTTTGTGAAAAATAAAAGAAAAACTTTACGTACCTTGAAATCATCCTGAGTATCAAAAAATTCAACACCAATGTCATTCCTCTGCCACCAGACACCTTCACCTTGCATCAAGAAATCTGCTATTCTTTCATAGTGGCTTTGCACCAGTGTTGGTCTTCGACTTATTGTTTCAGCTGGGATAATGGTGTTTGGTCTTTTGGGAAGTTGTTTTGCAATTTTTCTGATGTCTGATTCAGTAATTTGTGATTGATCTCGAGACTCCCTTGTAATTTCCTCTTCAGCATCCAGGCGTACCATGGCGTTTCCTATGATGCCTCCAGGCCGCTTCGATGATGTTGCTTTGGTAACTCTTAGAATTCTGTTGAACACTTTCTCCTGGTTTTCAGCATTGGTTGATCGAAGAGAAACCACTCGAAGTTGATCCGGCTGATGAACAGTTAGATTGTGGAAGTACCTCCCGAACATCTTTCGTTTGGTAAGTTTCTTAGGATTACTGAAGATCGCTTTACACATGATTCCATGTAGAAAGGCAACATTATACAGTCGAAGAATCAAGCGAGTGCATCTTTCGTGATCATGTTTATAGGCTATTTCACTTATTTCAGCAAGTGTGTCTATAAGCTGACTGTGTTGACTACTTACACTACTTTGACCACTGACCTTTTCATGTAGGTACTGTGACACCAAAAGGATTGCCTTGCGTGCATCGATCACATCCCCGAATTTCGTCTTTGTCACCATATGTTGCCTGAATAAAGGTTTGTACACTGACCGCTTCATCCTTGTCTTCAATGTGTGATGGCAGCTCTTCTAGTACATTGTGTATGTGACCTTTTATATCTTGAAGAGGCTCTGATGGTAAAATTTCATATCTGGAGCAGTTGATGTCAGCAAGGTTTGCTTTTGGAGATAGATGAAGCAATGATGGTACTCTCTGAATACCGTGTAAGATTTCAGAGAGTTTAACTTGCAATTCAGGCTTCTTTAAACCTTCTGTTACATGTTTCTTCACCTCTAGCATCCAGCTCTCTTCCTAAGTCAGCCACTGTTAGGTTTGCAAACGGATGAATTGTTTGCCCTGACCTCTAGCTGTCTCCATATGGGACTTCCCTGGATCAGCAAGTCACGCTTCTTTTCCATGGATAGAAACTTCAACCTGTAACATGAAGAGAGATTGTCATGCTTTTTTGATTCCGCTCCACAGATACACTGGTAGTGACCACCCTTTTGGTGGTGTCCATCTTCAAATTCCTGTGCTGGTCCGTCACCATGGAAGAATCTATGTACATCTTCATACTGCTGTCTTCCATCGTTGGATTTTATTGGTTTGACCGCACTTTTTAGATCTTCAACTCTTGTTTTGATGTAGGACAGCTGATCAGAATCGTTAGAGTTCGATCTGCCCAATATATATAAGTGAGGCTTCTCAACAAGACTATCAACATTTACTTAATTGTTTCCCATATTTGTTCAGGTACTCTTCATTAGTGAGATAGGTAGCGCTGTCATACACCCAGCTTACCATAAACACAATATGGGAGTGGTTAGCTACTGTGCTATGGTCATGCCATACTTTGAAGTGACGTGTATGATGTAGTTTCTTCAGTTTTCTTCGCATTTCATCCAATGTTTCTCCTTGTTCGTACTCGTGAATTCTTCTTAACTCATCCTTCATTTCTTTTTCTTCTAGGTTCTGATAGTAGGCGTCATCACATCCATACACCTGACTTCTTAGAACGCCCAGTTTAACTTGTCTGTCAAGTTCTTGTTTTCTGATAGTTTCTAAATTTATTTTCCGAGCATAGATTGTGTAGCTTTCTTCTTTTAATTTGCCATCTTTTACAATTATCGGCTTTTTAAAATCTTTAGGTGCTATTAATTCACCGATATCAATTTCTCCATTTCTAATTTTTGTTTTCAGTATTTCCTGCAGGGTCCTTGCTTGCCTGCCCTGGGGTTGTGACACCTCCCCTCCAAGACCTTTCAGTGTTTTCCGACGAACTCGTCTATCAAAGTCACGACCTTGAACTTGCTTGTGAATATTGAACTTGTCAATATTGATGCCAGCTGATTTTGCATATTCTTTCGGGATTTGACCTCCATTTGCAGCTGCAACCCCATACTTTCCTGCTAGGCTACTCTAGTTTACTTCCTTACCTTCCTCATAATTTGATATTTCACTTATGAAACTACTCTTGTTCCAATCCACAGATGATGGTTTTCCGATGTGGTCTTTTGGAATCAACTTGTTCGTGGACTCTAACTGAAAACGACGATTTACTCTTCTTGGCTGAATCAACAGACTCGAACTCAACAGATCAACGACATGTTTCATAGCTTGAAAATGACTGACCAGAACCGAGTACAGTCTTCAAATCTCTGTCATTTTCAGTGTGTGATTTTTCAATGCTTTTTTCATACTGGTGTATATCACTCGTCTTTTTTTCTTTTTTCTTGTTTGTTAATTTTTTTCTGCAAACCGATATCCTGAACTTTTAAAAGGGCTTCATCAAATGGTGTTGAATAAACATTATTACATGACTCTTCCAGTCGATGCATGGTATAACTGTCCAGCTGCTCTGACAGCACATTTAACAGGCACATTGAGCCTTGTCTCATTAGAATTTTGCAATTTTCCCATCTATCTCATTGTATCTTCTATGACATCGATTGTAGAGAAAGGTAGACTCTGAACATGATTCTGATAGTATTTGTTCAACAGCAGAACGTCAGCATTGCTTCTTTGACACTCATTACAATCGAATGCTGTGTGCAGAGTTTGGATTGATAAAGGCAGTTTTTGCCAACTTGCTAGAGAAAAATGTGGAAAAGTTGTCTTTTCATGTTCCCTGTTCAGATGCAACCACTGAGCTTTAGTACTGAGTGTCTTCTCAAATTTTGAGAGTTTGAGTTTAAACAGATCACTGTCAACTTGCATTTTACTGCTGGTTGCCATAACAGCCTGATAGGTAGCATACCTGTGTCGTAAGGATGTGTTGTACACTGGCATAAATCTTGTTTTGTTGACATTTTCGCCTTTATCCTGTGTAGAATTTCCAGGTTTAGGTAGCTCTTTTGTTGCTCTTGCTGCAATTGTCATAAAATAACCACAAAACGCCATATCACACTCTAAATGATTCAGTAAAAACTTTGGTGAAAGAAGCCAGCTTTCGGCTGCTGCAAAATTGAATATGGCGCCAATTTTTTGTCCGATCATTTGAGCGAAGTTGAACTTTGACCTTTCAAGGTGTACGTTTTTTCAGAGCGAAAGTGGGTGAAACGCATATCATGCATATTGCGGCATCAGCACTTTCTTGAATGTAAATGTGGTACACAGACACGTTGACCGTTGACAGTCAAAATAAAGCTTTATTTCTAAGAAACGTTTGATCATTTTTCTGTTTTTGCAACATCTTGTTGTCAATACTCACGACATGTACAAAAAATACCGTCAATGACGCTGTACCTTCTCTAATGTGTGGCCAGGTCAGGTAATTGGTTGTTGGCATGGAGTTGTTGGTAAATAGTTGATGATGTAGGGGCATGAGGTGGGATATGGACCCAAAGAACCCAAAAGATGATTAAATACATCAATCAAAAAAATTCTAAACTACAGTATAAACTGCCTAAAGATAGTTCAATGTGGAAAAAAGTTAAACAATTCAGAAATAAGAATTAACAGTCCAAAATAGTAATGACGCACTTCCCTACTGACCTGAGTGCATGTGAAATACACAACCTGGCATCTGTAAATTAAATGTATACCAAGTGATCATTTCCAGTCACTTTTAACTGTTTTTAATGGATTGTCCAAAGAGTCCTGTGGAAATGATGAAAAACGCTTATCTGGTCTTGTGTTTGTATAACCTCATGGCTGATAATTGTCATAGTATTGAAAAAAAATTGAAAGTGAAG
>LD342762.1:54480-78252 GCA_001465055.1 Ptychodera flava
ATCTCAGACAAGAAACACTGATACTGGTAACTGAATTCAATACTATATTTCCCAACAATAACATAGGCCATTACATTCAGAGTTAGTGTTTGCACAACATATTCTGAGTATTTCAACATTCTCTCAGAATAAAACTGAAATGTACAGCAAATCACTGAAATCCAACAATTCAGTATTGTCCTTTAAAGTTCCATTAGCTGTATCTTCTGGCGATTTTTCCGTTAGTTTTGATTGAAATGATCACTGGCTCATGTTGAATAGCCTGTCAAATAACAGCGAATCGCATATTATGCGGAAACATCACGTGCCCTACAACTAAATAACGTGTGATTTTACAACGAAAATTTCAATTTTTGTCCGGACAGAAATACAAACTCTGTTGACACGCGGATTGCAACGTAGGCATTCTTCTGCACCTGCTCGAGCCATTTACAGCAATTTAGAAATAAATATTCATTACTTATGCCCGGTACTTACGTCGTAGTCCATTGTCCGAGCACGTTGCGTAACCAGATGTCTGGCAATCCACGACGCAATGTTGTTTTGATCCCGCAATAAACGTGAACTTGCCACCATATTTGCGTTCTCCCCAGCACGCTGAGCATGCCAGACGTCAACAAACTAGCTCGGAAGGGCAACACATTTGAACAAAAATTAGCAGTTTTATGTGGCTATAACATCACTAATTATGTTTGTTTCTTCGTAAAACAAAAATTTGCAACAAATATGAGCCTCCAACATGGAATTTTCCGAGGTAAAAAATGGTCAAAAGTTACAAATAATGGCCCTTTAATATTGCCCTGGTGGGACCTTGCATATGAGTTTTTTCATTTTACTTTGGCCCCATGTTTTGGCCTCTTTACCACATTTTACACAATGGTCTAACAACACTGTACTGTGATCGAAGTGAAGTTATATTGTCATCATTCAGAAGGCTGTCTTGTACTCCACAATAGAAACAGCAAGCTTCAAATGATACTGTTGTTGCACTGTAGTAAGTTGTTTCCATTGGACTGGTACAGGCCACAGCTTGGAGTACAACAACATCACTGTGGAATTCATGGTTGCATGGGAACAGGGGCTGGCCACAAATATAGCTGTTGTCCTCCTGAACTCTGATCAATGCCGCCATCAGAAGTTTGTGGTTGCTCTTGTCAGTTGCTGACTGCAAAGTTTCATTCAGGCTTGGCCTGTGTTCATCTGTTGTCTGTGCCCCATAAACCTGTAATAGTATTAAAATGTGATATATTAGAAAAATAAGAGACTTGATTTTTTTATATATCTTGACAAGTTAATCAATTCTGGCATTCATAAAAGGAACATTGTTTTCTTACAAAATGTGCATTTATTCAGAAAATATATTTTTACCAATACAGTATCAGTAAATCAGCTCAAATAAAAAGAGTCATAAAAATTGTCACAGGTAGACTAAACATGTATATATACACCATCTCAGTTGTAGGGGAACAAATTCCTAGAACCAGGTGTACATATACAGACAATCCTAAAATACAATAAACAACAGATGTCACACACCTCAGAAAAAAGGCTTGTAGTGGTCCCAAGTGTCATCTGGCATTGGATCTGACAGACTATCTCTCACTGCACACACTGTTCTGGTCGCAGTAGCCATGTCTAATTTGTTCCAGCCTGCACCTAGTTCGTCAAACAGCTGAATAATATCATTGTAAAGAACTTGGGGACGTAATAGCTTGTGGGAAACATCTATTTTGTCAGGCAGACCGATTTTAGTAACAGTGGACATCATGATCGAAAACGCATTTTGAATGTGGCCGCCAGTGTCAGATGGCGCCGTGGCGGAAGTAGATGGTATGGCTTCGTGTGCACGTTGACTGTCTGAGTTTGACACATTGAACACTACAAACTTCATGTTGAACTCGCTGCAGACTGACACCTCAGATCGTACTTTAACATCGACGCAACCATGTGTTTTGTCATTGCCGTAAATTTTTATACTTTCGATGCAGTTTTCATTCAATCGGATGCACCGTCCATCTGCTGTCACGATCTTGTTGAACAAATCGCCGAACGTAATATCAGGACAAACAAAGAATAGCGTCTTTGGAACTAACTGTTGGCCATCACGTCGAATGTTGGCGATCATATTAATACTCATGATGTGACATGTACTAACCTTTACAAAACGAGGAAATTTCTGGCCAAATCGACCCACTTTACGTCGTGATTCGCCAAATTCAGACGTCACGTGTTGGTGGTCAAGTATCCAAACACGTACACGTCGGAAGTCTCATTCAAAATCCCGTGCCCGCGAAAACCCGACAAAGTGTAGGGCGCCACCAGCGGCAGTACTAAAATATTTGTAATGCGGAAGTAAGAATTTGCCGCGATCAAAAAAAAAAAATTTCCAAATATGCCAAAATAGAAGCGGCGATTCCGATGAACAATTTATTTTTTCTTCCTGGCCTAAATACTAGATTTCGGTATCCAGAGAAATAATAAACTTAGATTTGAGAGTGTCCTTTATCTTATATTTCTTCAAAATTTCAAGTTTTAGAGTAGGCCTAAAGGACTAAAATAAAATTTTGGGGTTCACAGTAAAGTAGTTGAAAACGATAAATTATCAAACCTGTAAAATACTAGATTTACGTATACTAGAGAAAACTTAAACCGAGACAAAAAAAACACACTCTCTTCTCTATATTTGTTTGATGACAGAAATATGAAATATCTAAACCGTTTTTGTACGACTTGAAACCCCACGTGGCTACCACGCTGGTATGCGAGTCACTGCCAAACGAATACATAAACATTAGTGACTTGTCCTTGGAAACTCGCAGCCAGTTTACAAACATAACCATTCCCTACCACTCGGATATTATGATCAACCCAAGAAATGTCAGAAACTAGAGTCCAACACACCATGCACTGAATACCAGTTCCGGCCGCTCCATTGTTGAAAATAGTATACCGTATTGCTTGCTATTTGATCATAACGTACTACAGTCTAAGCTTACATATCGAAGTCAACGGTAAAATTCCAAAACTGTATACACCTGCGGGATGCACAGGCGCTTGGCACATTGCTGGGATAATAATCGTATTTAATATGTAGAATGTCTATATACGACTTGATTATTCAGTAAAAGAATCACCGTACATGAGATATAAGTGTAGGCCTATAGGCCTACATATTGACTGAGTGGCTATGGCTGCCTGGCTCGGGCCAGGCGAACGCACTGCATAATCATCAATGTGTAGAATGTCTACATGACTTGATTATTTAATAAAGAATAACGGTACGTGATATTACTGTACATGTCGGGAGTGGCTGTAGCTGCAGGAGTTTGGCCCGGCTTGGGCCCATTGTCCACTGCTGCACAGACATAAACTCAAGGCGTGAAAGCTTTTCACCGCCCGATTTCATAAATCAGCGAAATTCAGGATCTCTGAGCGTTTTCGATGATAAAAACTCGTCATCGGTCAGGTGGTTGCATAAACAATCGATCGACTGGCCCTTTTGCCTAAAATCATACCTTACCCTATGCTACTGGCAAGAAATCGTCCTGAAATCGGCTGGGCACACCAACCCAGCGCCGGCCATTTTGAATAAGCTTCCTGCAACCTACGCGTCCAATGAGAGAAGAGTAATTAAAAGACAATACGTCATCTGCCAAGGGTTGTACGCACAGGCGCATACATTGCATGCAGCTCATTCAAAATGGCCGGCGCTGGGTTGGTGTGCCCAGCCGATTTCAGGACGATTTCTTGCCAGTAGCATAGGATAAGTTCCAGCAGTTGTACTGTTGCCCAAAAAGGTTGTACGTTAGTCCTGGGGAAAAAACATGTAAGAGACGTTTGCAATATCCAGTCTACAATACACCCGGTGATATTTTAACTTCAAGTCTCGAGGTACAAGGGAGAGCACTGCAGGAAACGTCGTTAAATATTCCGACTGTCCGTGAAGTAGTCGCTGATGAGAACAGTGAAGATCAAACCGTTGATAGTATTCTATCCAGTGTAGGTGTTGAATTGAATGCTAGATACAAAACGTGTACTTCTAACCCAATATGTATTTATGAAACACAACAAGTTTTCAATGGTTTGAAGAAAGGGCCAAATCACTTTGCAAGTGTCATCTGTAGTATTCCAAAAACTGCTGTAGGCTGGTCAGCGCCAGATCCTACTGGAACTCCGAGGACAGGTGAATAGTCTATGTGCTGCTCAAGTAAAGCCATCAGTATTGAGGAGCAGAAGGGGAATTGAGAGCTTGTCAAACTCAAATCTGGCAGACGAAATAGTGAAAGAAATGTATAGCAGGTAATGTTGTCCTTATTCAATAAGTGTAGTAATACTCGCCGTATTACAAATAATAACACTATATATTGGTCTATGTAATATTTTTGCCCATGTGTCTATTGACACCCGGGTGTCAATAGCCAGAAGCTGCCCTATATGGCTATTGACACCCCTCGACCCGCGACCCTACTCGAATACCTTCAGAACCGAGCTAAGTTACGTTGTTCATTTCTTGTTTCAGACAAGTTGATGCCCACTTTTTGCTGTAGTGGGTAGGCCTACAGCTTTAATAAGGTAAAGTAACTGTGTAATGTTGTAGAATCATATCGACAGCTCGGGGTCAATAATTTTTTTCCTCGGGCGAAGCTTGTCGAACAACATTTGACCCGAGTTGCGGAACCTTTGAACACATGCGGACATACTACGTAACACCGACAAGGACCGACAATAGACCGACATGTGATTGACAAGTTGAATTAAACATTAAAACCATTCTTTTTCGATGTTTTGGTTTTAAAATGTCATTTTCTACTATTTTGGTGAATATAAATGCGATTGACAATGGCATTGAAAAAGGAGAACGAAATATCGGCCGACAAGTAAATCGTGTATTGAAGTAGCTCTATTTGCCTTGCTATTAAGGACCGACAAGTTGCTGACAAGTTGAATTAAAACCATTCTTTTTCGATGTTTTGGTTTTATAATGTCATTTTCTACTTTTTTGTGAATATTTACTCAAGTGACCGAACTGAATTGACGAAACTGAACGAAATATTGGCCGACAAGTAAATCGCGTATTGAAGCAGGTCTATTGGCCATATCCCACTAATAAGGACCGACAAGTGATCGATAAGGTGGATAATTATCATTCTTTTTCGATGTTTGGGCTTTAAAATGTCATTTTCTACTATTTGGGTGAATATTAACACAATCGACTGAAGAAATCGTTTTCATTCAACTTGTCGGTCCACCACTTTTATCTCTTAGTTGTCATAGCTTTAGATCTCTTTATTGCTAGATCACTATTATATGTTATTGTTCAGTTTATTGCATTCTTCGATAATACAGTTGAGTGATAAAGTAGGCCTCAAACCCAATCCATTGTTACATTAAGATGAGAAACCACAAAAGATAGTGGTTAGATTACCCTTCGAGGAAAAATCAAACGATCCCATACAAGATCCCAACTGGGATACGATTTCAATAAAGGCTTACTTTACTTTACTTTACAAGATGGCGTCTACTACTTCTGGGTAGGGTTTCCTTGAACATTTGCCAGACGGTTACTGCCGTCATGTTGCCCTGTTTTTTCGTTACCATTTGGTCAATTATGTTCATATTCACTAAATAGTAGAAAAAGACGTTATAAAGCCCAATCATCGAAAAAGGGGTTTTCATCCAACTTGTCGGTCACTTGACGGTCCTTGTCGGTGCTTATCGGTGCTTGTCGGTGTTAAGGCGGAATTTTGAAGGAATTTTTTTGGATTTCTATTGAGAATACAGGGCTCGAAATTAACTTTTTACCTTGGTAGTCCACTTGGGCTACCATTTTCTGAAGTTGGTAGCCCAGTGACAATGGCTGGTAGTCCATGAATATTTTAGTTTAGGGATACTGTGCTCGTCCCAGTATAAGCCCCCGGATCAGCAACACAAAATAGCAGGAAAATTAGGGGCTTCTACTCGAGAAACCCCATGTTATGTGTCAGAACGCTTAATTTATGCTTATTTTTGTACATTTGTAACACTTTCTATTAGTTTCTAAATCGGTTTATACATCCAAAGAAATTTTAACTTTAGTAAAGAAAAACAGAAAAAATATTCTCATGATCTTTATGAACTGGCATGCCTTGTTACATCCGAGTCTCTCTGTACAGAACGTAATACATTGATACTGATCGACAACCATAGATAAAAGACAGCGAATCTCAGCCACGATTTCCAAGCACAGTGTTTCATATTACTATCTCAAATCAAACTGATTACACAATGTCTTGATATAGAAGTGAAAGTTTTGTGAAATTTCAGTATCAAAACCCCAAAACTTGACACAAGTACGTCTTGTATGCTGCTGATCAACAGCATAGTGTGAACTGGTATGCAAAGACTGCACACGGAAAAGCAACTCAACATTCTAGTATCAAACGGTCTGCATCTTGTGAAAACAACAATTTAGCAGTGAAAATTGTTAAAGTCACCAGAAAAACTGCAGATAAAAGGATAATTGCTTCAAACAAAATGAAGCTACATGTTGACTGCATTTAGATCGTCGACGTCCTAAAGTGTCGGACATCGCACGCCAAGTATTTCATGTCCCCGGCTTTGGTAGTCCGTGTGGGCTACCATTTCATGGACTTTGGTAGTCCCAGGGAAAAGTTGGTAGTCTGTGGACGCGGGACTACCGCTAATTTCGAGCCCTGGAATATATATGTTGTTTAGAATAACTAAGCTAAGTTTGGTTGAATTTGGAGGCCGACTGGCGAAAAAACGGAAGGGGTGTCAATAGCCAAATAGAGGGCCGGTTGGCTATTGACACCCGGGTGTCAATAGCCAGGGGAAGCTCTATATGGCTATTGACACCCGGGTGTCAATAGACTCGGCCTTTATCAAAATTCCATTTTCATTACAAATACTGAAGTGAGGGTCAGAAAATATCTATCAAATCCGAACTTTTGAGATTCCCACACCACAGTACCCAATCTGCAATAAAATTTAGATCCTCCTTTGTTTTGAAATTGAAGATAATTACTGGATATTTTACAACATGCTTTATGGAATAAAGTAAGACACTGTGGTCGATACACAGAATAAAAGGATTGATAAATGTACCAAAAGTTACAGCTCCTTTCTTTGTAAAGCTAGCTGTCAGCAATTTGTAATTGCTGTGTATATAAACTGTATTGAAAAGTTGAATATTTGGTGTTCCAACTTGCTGTAGGAATATTAACAAGAAAATTAGTTGATGCAAACAGCAAAAATACTGAAAAACAGTTAAAGCTGATGTCTTGTGATTTCAATGTTTAACTTTGATTCCTGCTGCTTCTTCATATTAAGATATATTGGTTGACAAAAAACGGACCAAAAGATTTTCAGATGATAATACCTAGAATTTTAGCTTGCACCTTATGAACTCCAATCCAAGTGAACTGCAATTAATTTCTAACAAATTCTAGTCAGATTGTTTTTTTGTTTCTCAACTATGGATTATTGTGAACTTTTTGTACCATATAACATTATTTTCAAGTCAGTATTTCAAATATTTTCCAGGTGTCCTTTCCTTTTTGATGTCATCTCAACAGTATGCACACCAGTTTGTGAGACACGGAAAGAAAGAAGCTGGAATGTATGCAATGGTGTATAGCATACTGATGTTTACAAGAAACAGGCAACTCTCTGCCTGGCAGAGAACAATGATGGCCTTGTTGATAAAAGGGCGTGCTAAGGATATGGTAAGTAGGTCAAAGACATACATGTATCAGTTATGGCTGAACTGATTTCTTTTGTTATGTTTAAGGAAATGGCAATAACGGGAGAATCATTTGGTTTCCAGGGGGTCGAGGAAATGTAGGAAATGGGGAGGGGGTGTCAGTAATTTCTTTTCATATCCCCATGAGAGCAAATTTCTATACAGTAACGCAAAAAATTTTCATTTATTCTCAGAACAAAGTGCGCATACTACCGGTAGGTCAATGATAAAAATTAATATTGGTGCAAAAAAAGTGTATAATATGCGTTCCTTCTAATGAAAGGTCAATGCAATAATTGACTGAACAGCTAAAACCCACCAAAGAGTGGCCAAAGTTTTTTTCAACCCAAATCCTACAGCCCCCCTCCAAAATCAAATGAGCAATAAGTAAGATTTTCATGAGCATGACAATTGTTTGACAATCAAGATCAAAATATATACACAAAACACATTTAGGCATACATGACTTGTGTAAAGTCACTTTCCTTATACATGTATTACAATTAATGCAAGTCAGTTACTTCTAATTACCAAGAAGGGGAGTATGTCAAAATGATGACTTCTTTGTCTTGATAAGTTATATTGTAATCATGACAAATTGATTATTTCTTTTTTAATTTTATATCAGATTGTAAATTGTAGGTAAGTTATAATTGTTTTTGGGTGATATATTGGTGATGGTACTTTATTTTGCAGAATAATGCTTGATCTTTCACTTTGCCCTTTCACCCCAGTTCCCTGTATACAGGTACATCTTTACTGTAGAAAACAATGGATTTGGGACAAACCATGGTGGTGAAAGGGTTAAGTTTAGAAATTTATGCTTGGAGTGAGATATAATAATTGATTTCCGCTAATCCTCTGCACATACTAACAATATGACAAAGTCTAGTGCTGTGATTTAAGTATCATTAAATCAGAGTCCTAGACTTTGTAAAATACCCCTGCAATGCCTGCTGTCATGTCCTGCACATCAAAAACTTTCCAAAGGTCATTATAGTTATACACTGTAATTTACATCTATACCTAATTTTCTCTCAGTACACCTTGTAGCTAATTGCACTTTATTCTAATTTTTAATCAACTTTGCAAAACCTGTTGGCTTGTTTTAATCTTGGTCAGTGTTCTCTCATTAAACCCTTCCAAATAAATTGTGACCCAACTGTAGTTTCTGTTCAATCCCTTTGAGGGTGTTTCAAAATTATAGCAAGTGAGAACATAGGGGGCAGCACAAATAAGTTTGTACACTTCTAAAGTGTGCCCTCTAACAAGATTACAGAAAACTTTTGAGTCAGTTTGAAAATTTGCTAATTTTTTCTTGAGTCACCAATTTAATTTATGATTTCCTATTCAACTGTAAATTTTCTTGTGTCACAGAGAATTTTTTTTGTGTCATGGCGTGTCATACTGGCTTAGAGAGCACACTGCACCTCTCCAACGTGTAAGTGCATACTAGAAGATACACTTACTGGTTGGAGATGTTTACTTATTAAAGATAATCCATCAACTTGTTCCACAGACTTAGCAATATTTAGGTGTTTCAGTCATTGGATAGCCAACATTGTGGATAAGTTGTGTATGAATTGGCAAACAGAAAATAAACAGGCACAGATACAGTGCGAAAATAACCTTTAATGAAACCATACAAAGTGGAGCTCTACAGTCTGGTGAATGTGAATGTGATGGAAATAAAAATGTAAAATTGTCAAAAATTAGAAGTCAACCCAATTTATGTACACAATCATTTGTGCTGCTCTGTAAAAGGGGAAATCCAAATACATTGTAAGTTTCCTATGAAGGGATTTGAAAAAAAACAGAGAATATTTTTTTATTCTATCACTCCTTCCAGTCTCCAAAGGTGTTTGTAAATGCAGTTTTACACAAGCAATTTGTGTGTCTGTAGGGAGGGGGTTCATTTATTTTGACTGATAAATTGAAAGATTTTACCTGCCCACCATGGTCAGTGGATAAGTTGTGTATGAATTGGCAAACAGAAAATAAACAGGCACAGATACAGTGCGAAAATAACCTTTAATGAAACCATACAAAGTGGAGCTCTACAGTCTGGTGAATGTGAATGTGATGGAAATAAAAATGTAAAATTGTCAAAAATTAGAAGTCAACCCAATTTATGTACACAATCATTTGTGCTGCTCTGTATGGTCAAAAGGGGAAATCCGAATACATTGTAAGTTTCCTATGAAGGGATTTGAAAAAAAAACAGAATATTTTTTTATTCTATCACTCCTTCCAGTCTCCAAAGGTGTTTGTAAATGCAGTTTTACACAAGCAATTTGTGTGTCTGTAGGGAGGGGGTTCATTTATTTTGACTGATAAATTGAAAGATTTTACCTGCCCACCATGGTCATAAAAATTGAACACTTCCTTACAGTAAAGGTAACCTTCCTTTGAACATGTCACATTTATAAAATTCAACTTTTTATTTACAGTTGATAAGTAGACTGCAGCATGTAGGAGTATCTTTGAGTGTCAGCTCAAAATTAAATCTACTGGATGAATCTGCTGCCACATCAGAAGAATCAATTATCAGTATGATAAAGCACAATCCACTAGTGCAAAATTACTGGTGATAATTTTGATCTCTTCATTAAGCGTAGCAGTCATGGTGATGATATCCATTGGTTCAGCAGTACCCTCAACTTTGCCAGAATATGGATAATACAACTCCTCCCGTGAGTAGTATCCTACCAGCTGATGTTTTACCCAATGTTGGGATTGGAGGACTATCCACAAAGCTTACAGAGTTATAATTGGTAGAGTTGTTGCTGAGAAGTTGAAGGCATTGAATTGGATGAAGTCACTTCTGCCTGACCATATTCCTCACCAGTATTCCAAAGAAATGGCGAAGAAATCACACTTCATGCCACTTCCTATTATTTTCAGCAATGAGGCTAAGTACGAAGACTGTATTGATATACTTGACTCCTATGAAGCTAATGTTGAGCACCTCTTCTCAAAGGCTCTTGGTAAGCTTGTGTTAACTGCTGTAGCATCTCCGATTTGTATGATCATTATTTAGCTCACTGTGTGATTCAAAGGCCAGTTTTTCACCTTTCAATTATACAAGTAATCAGGCAAAATCAACAAAACCACATAAAATTCAACTTTTCTAAAAGCAACATTGGTGTCAGACCATTTTCATGCATAATAGAAAATAAGAAAACTACCAACTATTGGAACATGGTGTGCTTAAAATTTCTTACAAAGTTCAATATAGGGGTAGTATATAATGTATATATAGCAAACAAAGGTGATTACATGACATCTGTTACCTATGTGTAAATCCACTAGTCATTAACATGATAATCATTCCATGTATGACCTTTATTTTTGGTGTGAAGACACAACTTTGGTCTGGAATAGGATTGTGTTCAAATTTATTTTATTACTTTGTTTAAATGATGATAAATCTGTAATTTGATATTTTGAAGGCTATTTTTCTGTGGTTACCAATCTTCCATTTTTATGACATTCATGGTGAACTTGTCCTGAATTATAATGTGCATTGCTTATTATAGCACCCTAATAGTGGGTATTAATTATTTACATGTATTGTATACCTAATATTCATTAAAGCCTCATTAGCTATATTTTTTCTGCACTTTGCTTGACAAAATATATCATCCAGTTTTCAAATATATGTTTTGCATTTTCTGCAATTAAGTCATATTACTTCTAAAATGTTACTTTATCATTCCTTGGCTACAGACTATGTTCATCAAATTCAAGCACATACGTGTTCTCTTGGTAGCGGCCATATTTAGCTTACAATGTACAATTTATTTATTTTTGGTAAAAACTTTGGCTTATTTGATTCAAAATCATGATATTAAAATAAAATTTAGAAAGATACAGAATATTGTCTTTAAATGTATTGAAATGTGGCTCACTTTGTCATATCTTTATTAAATTGATGACATCTAAATCTATTAATTATTTTATTTACAAGTAAGACAGCTCCTCTTCAGGACAACAAAGTAATAATTGGTGGTGACCAGCTCACTAGGGTTAGGTTGAATGGAGCTAAACATCTGAGAGCATTGGCACCGACACCTGAAAAAAGATTTGACCATCCTGGGCCATTTATCATTGAGATGTGGCACATGAAGCAACACCTCTTAGAGGTTAGTATTTTCACACTTATCTATTATTGATGTGATATGAGACAGAGTTGTAATTGTGAGTTCTGCAGCATATTATTTTTACTCTTATTGTGCAAAGTATAAAACAGGAGATATTATAACACACCTCATCTGCAGTCTGTGTTCTAATTCGCCAATTGATAGTCACGTGGGGTGCATTCTTTTTGAGCTGATCCACATAAACGACGTCATCAGGCATCATTTGTTGGAACTGTTGCCTGCCAGGCATCAGTTCCGAAAAATGATGCCCGCTGACGTCAAAAACTACATTGACGCATGCGCAAACAGGAATGTAAACGAAGATGTCAGCTGCGGCCGATCAAAGCGATAGTCGAGAAATTTCTGGGTTTATCCTACTTTCTGAAGAATAACTGAATGCTCTGCTTTCCAACAAGGACTCAAAACGGACAAAAACTATAATCAAAGGTGCACTGAACGTTTTGCAGAAGTACTGCGATCCAGTCGGGAAAAACTTTTTCTTGCCAAACCACTCCAACATATTACATGCGACAAATTTTGTCTATGGTACGTTCTTATGCATGTCGACTGCGGATGAGGTGTGTTATAAAACACATATTGACTGACCATTAGGGCAACAGCATACGTCATTAACCCCTCGGGCCTGTGAGTCACCCCCAAAAATAGACTTTCCCTCGGCCTTCGGCCTCACGAAAGAGTCTGTCTTTGGGGGTGACTCACAGTCCCTCGGGGTACAGAGGTATGCTGTTGCCCTCATGGCCAGTCAATATGTGTATAACTGTTTCCCTATGGCTGTTAAGGATGTACAAGCAGTAAAATTCTAAATACTGTTAGTTCTCTAAAATTGTCAATGAGAAAAATGCTGAGTCAGCATTTTTTCACCACTGCATTTTTTATGGACAAAATGATTTAATGCTGTTTATCTCAAAATTAAGCACAGTGACCATACAATTTTATTTGATCACTTATTTAATTCTTTTGATTGAGATTTCTGCAAATATTCCTGAAAATAATAGTAGAAGTTGCTTTTCCAGTATTTCTCAATGTAATCCTATGGAAAGGGACAAAATCCGTGTGCATGTAACGCTTGTATATCCTTAAGAACACAAACTGTGCAGTAAAATAATAATGATCTATTTATTATATTGCCAGCCATATTTTACACACACTAGGGTGCCAATCACTTTTTCTGAAAACAACAAGCATTTTCAGTTTACTTATGCTTTTATACGATGTGTGTTACTGATATAGAAAATAATTTTATTAACCATAGACCCTCGTTTTTCTCGAGGATCTATGTATTAACCCAGCAATACATGTTTGTAAATTGTGTGCATGGAAATTTCTGTTCATTTTTGTTACAGGGGTAATTTTTTCTCTTTTTTTTTTCATTGTATTAGAAAGCATACAAGGAACTATGGAGCAAGTCATCCAACCAATTGATGGATTCTATAGTGAGTGATCCGGTGTGTGGTGTCACATTATAATTAACATGACCAAGCATCGATGTAAGTTCTCAGGGAATATGATATCTTTTGTGGTCAGAGAAACAAGGCTCACGCATCGTATTTCATTATATTTGTTGTTCCTCAATTTTTCATTGTCAACTTGTACATCTTTCTAACAATTTTATATTATGAGAATGATATATTGATTTTAACACTAGTTTATTAACTCCTGTCTTGTGTTTTAAATTTTCACAATTTACAGAAGTCAAATAGTCCCCTTTAGATAGTGCCTATGCCATTGAGATATTGCAACAGAAATCCTGAAATATGATTTCTTGGGTCAGAAAAGGGAAGGAGAACATTGAGTGTACTGAGGTGTAAAGTAGACCTATGTAGTGCATGCTTATATCATAAGTGCTGGGGAAACAAATATAAGTAATGCTTGTGGTAAAAACATTTGCGCCGCCTATGGCAGCATGCCGGCACAGAATACATGAGAATAAGGTTTCCAAATTTTGCTAATTTCTGGTGCATTGTGACAATTTTTTTTTCACTTCTGTCTGTTATGACAATTTTTTTCTCTCCACTACGCAAATTGCGTACTTAGAGTCATCGTCTGCCCTGAAAAAGTTACTGGCAGCACGGCACCGCATGCCGCAAGCAAAGACTTGCATCATGCATATTACATGATGGCGATCATAGCGCAGTGACCTATGAGTTTACTGTTGTTTCTAATCACAATACTCCCTCGGAAAAGACATAGTATCGCCTGTCATTCAGCTTTGGTGACGTCCATGACGTGGAGTGCACGCATCGAAAAGAACCGCCAATCATGAGTTGTCGCTCTGTCTCCATGGCTACCTCTGCAAGTATATTCAGATTCTGAGCAGAACTTGAAACACTGTATCAATGAGAGAATTACGGAAAATTCCACCTTTTTTGTAGGCAAGCTGAACTGACGGTCTCGATCGAAACACAATCATTTGATCATCGCATATTTTTATGGATTTAAACCCCCAACTTCGGACCAAACTGTGTCCAAGGGAACAAACACGTCAAATTTTGAGTCAGGAAAACCTGTGGATGACGAAGCGACAGAAGATAGAGAACAGTCAAGCTCATCAAAAAGTTAACAAACATAACGATCTTGATAACAGTACGGATGCTGCATAGCATAGACTACGCAACGGAACTAGGTGACGATCTTAATGATATTTAGGGAAGCGCTTCCTAGGAAGGCAAAATCAACATCAAGTTTGCCCGCTAATTTTGATGAATGGGGAACAAATTGCCGCTTTCTGATTAACATGCAGAGAAAACCTGGAAAACACTGCTTCGACCATATAAATTTACTTATTAAAAACACTTCACACTTTTCCATCCGAAAGGAATCGTGGCTTGATACGGAACGGTGCTATTTTACACTCTCCAACCCGCCAAAAATTTCGGCGGACAACAAACAGTTATGCGGCATTTTTAATGTTATTCTTTAAAACAGTGCTATTATACTAAGGTGATAATCGCTAAATGGCAGAAATCTCATAAAGCCTTTTCAGTATGACAAGGACTTCACTTCTTCGTTGCATTGTGACCAGAAAGCATTGAGTCAGTCTCTCGAAACATCGAGCATCACCAGTACCACTAGTACCAGTATCACATCATGCAGAATCTCAGCGGCCATCAACAGAAAGCCTGGTCTATCCTGAGCCGTAAGGTGGAGTCATTTCATCGCAAGACCAAATTAGAAGTTGCAGTAGTTGCCACATTTTGCCATCGTCAAGGCCTACTCTGACAATGAGTAGCATTGCTAACCAGTCGCCAGCAGCAGATGACTCCTGTGTCGCTTTGCCTGACTTGCGGTCAGCCAACAAACAACTCAGCAAGTTGAACCACCAACGGCTATGTAAACTCCTCACAAGATGTGTTCGACTGTCCGTCAAAAGGGAGCCGCACTGGGGTCGTGAGGAACAGAAGCCAGAGTGGTGGCCTTCCTCCGTACCATACGTCAGCCCAACTCGGCCAGGTAGCCATGGCGGTGAAGGGTGGACAGAAAAATGAGAACAGCAGTCAAGGCATGTTACCAACATTGTAATCAGCTGGAAAAACTCGGTAAGTGTCATATGAAGTGTCATCCCAATCAAAAACGTATCAGATAACTGTCGATACATTTGCTATTTGCAACACTCTTTGGCAGCTAGCAAAGTTTATCACACCTAAAATTCCTTTCATTGAAATCACATTTGTGCAAAGTAAAGTTTGAAGTCAGTGTCTTAATTCGCCGATTAAAAATGTTGGACTTTCAGAGGGGTTTATATTTACTGTTCAGGGTAGTGGTAGAGCTGAAGTCATTGATTCCTCTAGGACTGGATTCATTAATTTATACCAATACAGTGTACAGAGTTTTAAGTTTAATGGTCTGGTACAGAAAAATCAAATCAAATTATCATATACGGCAATCGTCATTGGCATTTCTTGGCCGTGCACTCCTGTCAACCCTTACGAAAATAGTCTGTAGATATTCTATTGAACTCTGATATTCTATAGAAATTCTGTATATTTTATGGAAATCTGATGGAAATATGCTTCCATTGAAATTCAATTGAAAATTTTCAATACAATTCTGTAGAAAAATTTAAATTTTATAGAATTTTAATGTGTATAGAAACTTTAAATTCTATTGAAGTTTGCTGATAATTTTCTGTAGAAAATCTGCAGAAATTAAACATATTTTTAATGGAATTTTTCAGTTCCATAGCTTTTGTGGAAATTTTTTGTTCTGTTTTTTTTCCAACAGTTTACACTGTTTCAGACTTAAGTTCATGTTTTTGCATGTTGGCATGAGCTTTGATAAGAACTCAGTGACATATATATAGCTGGTTTCAATATGGAAAAGGTAGTGACATATACCTATGGAGAGTTCTTAGCACATTCTCGTGTACCCTTTAATTCTGAAAAGTTATTTTCATTTACACACACGTGCCAGGAAAATGTATACAGTTTCAATTGTACCATATTCCTTTTGCCATTGCTTTCGTACATTTCATGACTGTACACAGACCAACCTGACTCTCTTTGTTAGATCCTAGGTCAAGTGAGCTGACCTGTGCCTTTGCTTTGTTATGCAAATAGTTTCCTGCCTTTACAATGCGCTGATTACATAATAGTGTAGCCACGCATTATTCATTTGAACTTGAGGCAGTCCACAGTGCACATGGCTCTTATGAAAAGTACTTAAGTTCAACTCCAAATTCCATGGAAAATTAGGATCCAAGGTCCATTAGCAAGATTCTAACAGTGTTATGGAGAAGGGAGCTCACTAATATGTCACAACTGTAAGGATCCACATTGCAGCATCAACTGAAAATTACGTGAGTTAAGATACACAACACTTTAATTATGCACTTGGCTGAGTTGACAACTCAAAACTGCTAGACTGGAGAGGTAGGCCTTGCATTCATATGTGTAGGTTGCTTTATATTTTGTAGTCCCTGTATGTTTCATCAAGTTTCGAACGATTGTTAATCATAATTCTTTTAGAAATAAACTACATGTTTATAATTTACTTGCTGCCTGATTTTTTGTGAGTTTTGCAGTAATTCATTGCATTGGTATCTATGGCAATATCATAAGGTGGTACTCCTTACTGAATAAAAGTTTAACACATATTGTTGTCATACTTTCTAAGAGATTGAACTCGTATAAGACAAACAAACTTCTGTAAAAGAGTGCAGAAATTAAATATAGTTCTACAGAAATTCTACATAAAAATTCTGTAGAATGTGGTATAAATTCAATATAGTGCTACAGATATTCTGTAGAACGTGTATCGAATTTACATAGAAATTCTGTAAATTCTACAGAAATGATACAGAAATTCTGTTGAATTTCTAAAGAAAAAGGGGGCCAAAACTCCATTAAACTCCGTTAATTTCCATAAAGGTTCAGTAGAATTTCTGTAGAAATTCTGTATCACTTTAATTGAATTTTGTCATCAATTTCAATAGAATTTCTACAGAAAATTTTCATAAGGGAATAAATGTTACAGCCAAGTACAGCCAGACCAGAAATAGAAACTATGATTGATGATGTGAATTTAAGCCATAGGGAAAATACAATAGTCTACATGTATGTACATGTAATTGGAAAATAGAAAATAACTCAGTGAAGTTAGATAGGCTAATGTTTTTAGTCCCCACGGACACCGTCCCGGGGGACTTATAGGTTTGGTCATGTCCGTGCGTGTGTGCGTGCGTGTGTCCATTCACGCAGATATCTCAGAGATGCCAGGAGCGATTTCATTCAAACTTGGTACAAGGATTACTTCATATGTTATCAACTGATTTTATACATATGCACGTCGATTTGATTTGTGATACGATCCAATATGGCCGCCAGGCGGCCATTTTATTACGATTTTTTCATGTACAGAGCCATAACCCAGACATGTTTCAACCGATTTTATTCAAAGTTGGTACAAGGACATTGACCAATGTCATAAATATGCATGTTGACCAATAAATATGCATGTCAATTGGTTTTGTGATACTATCCAATATGGCTGCCGTGCGGCCATTTTATTACGATTTTTTCATGTACAGAGACCTAACTCAGACACGTTTCAACCGATTTTATTCAAAGTTGGTACAAGGACATTGACCTATGTCATACATATGCACGTTGATTTGTTTTGTGATACGATCCAATATGGCCGCAAGGCGGCCATTTTATTATGATTTTTTCATGTACGGAGCCAGTAAACTCAGACATGTTTCAACCGATTTTATTCAAAGTTGGTACAAGGACATTGACCAATGTCATAGATATGCACGTCAATTTGTTTTGTGATACTATCCAATATGGCTGCCGTGCGGCCATTTTGTTACGATTTTTTCATGTACAAAGCCATAACTCGGGCATATCTCAACTGATTTTATACAAAGTTGGTACAAGGACATCAACCTATGTCATACATATGCACGTCGATTTGTTTTGTGATATGATCCAATATGGCTGCCGTGTGGCCATTTTGTTACGATTTTTTATGTATGAAGCCATAACTCAGGCATATCTCAACCGATTTTATTCAAAGTTTGTACAAGGACATTGACCTATGTCATACATATGCACGTCGATTTGTTTTGTGATACGATCCAATAAATTAAATTAATTGCTAATTTGCATTTACATGATGAAATTTTGTTTTTAGGGTTAATGTCCAGAAGCACTGCATCAAACTTTATAAAATATGGTACCAGTGATCAGGAAGAGCAAGCGTGCAAGAAGGCGTCCAGCAAAACTTGTTGAGTAGTGTGAACAAAATGTATTTACATTTATTTAGAACAGTCTTGCAATTTTCATTTTCAGTGACGGTCTCTACATATCCTCAACACTCTTAAATTATATCAAAAGTACATTTCACAAAAATTACAGAGAAAAAAATATCATTTTCAATCCTTTCTCAAATTTTCATACAGAAAAAATATCAGTATCTTTATGTTTATTTCCAGTTGTTGCCTGCTTTTCATGTCAAATAAAATATTACTTTTTCAAGTTAAAATTTAGTTCATGTCTCTTTGTTTTCCTTTATGCCTATTTGTTCCTTAAAAAGCACCTCTGCATCTCACACTCAATTCCAATCCATTGACAAAGGATAAAGCATAAAATGTTGTACATAAACAGACTGGCACAAAGTACTGGTAATGAACATAAAATACCAGCAATAACAGTGAAAATGTGTCACACATGGTTCTCATACATCACAGGTTTGTCTGTAAAAAAAGTTCTGCGAGAAATCTTCATGGGAAATTAATTGGCATAGGACATTTATCGTAAATTAAGTTAAACAAGACCAGGAACAGAAACATCAGAGTAAATTTAAGTTAGAAAACTGGGTCACTGTACTGTGTAGGGAGCCTCAACATCTCTGCAAAGTAGATTTCTTTCTCTTCCTGTTGGTTATACCGAGGAAAAGTGCAGTATGGAAAATGAAATTGTCCGGAAGCATGTATGACAACTGTGCTTTGATTCTGTTGATAGCTGCATTACTCTGCTCTGACACCTGTGAATTCAACCCCTGCTATGTATCCATTGGACCTGTACGTATCCATGTTGTAGCCACTAGAACACCTAAAAAGGAAAGAGATAGTTAAAATATTAAAAAATACCATCAATGGCACTTGGACATAATGACTGCCCAGTATATTATTTATCAACAACCCCACTCATTGTGAATTAGACAGACCACTGTGTCAATGTGCAACATATAGCTGAAAGAGTATTTTTCACATTGTGATTTTAAGCCCATTTTAATGAAAAACGACAAAAACTAAGAAGTTTTAAAAAATAGCGTCAATGACACAGTAGCTCCCATCCTGGACTATTTAGTGTTTGTTCTCTGGTCAGATATTTGAACATGTGTGAAAGGGATAAAGTGCATGAAGTGAAAATACTTAAATGTAATGTACTGGAGACAGTGAAATATGTTTAATGTATTTATTCAGAATATAAAATGGAAAAAATACAGAATTAGAAATATCGAATACTGTATGGAGCTAATGAATTTGGATTAAGTATCTAACTAAATAAATTAAGGTATCACTGTTGTAATGCTATAAAAACAAAATAAATTAAAGGATAAATTCAGCAAGAGAGAAGCAAGGTTAATTAAGTATCTAACTAAATCAACAAAGGTGTCCTTGTCATAATTGTATAAAAACAAAAAAATCTAAAGGATAAATTAAGTACTTGAGAAGTCAAGGTAACTTACTATCTAACTAAATAAACAAGGGTGTCATTGCCTTAATTGTATAAAAAACAAAAAAATCTAAATGATACATAAGGCAAGAGAGAAGCAAGGTTAACTAAGCATCTAAATCAATAAAGGTATAACTGTTGAAATGCTATAAAAAAAGAATTTAAACTAATTAAGCTGAGTACGCAAGGTTAACTTAGTATCTGACTAAATCAACAAAGGTATCATTGTTGAAATGCTATATAAATAAAAAAATCTAAATGATAATTAAGCAAGAGAGAAGACAAGGTTAATTTAGTATCTAACTAAATCAATAAAGGTATCATTGTCATAATGCTATAAAAATAAGAATTTTAACTAATTAAGCTGAGTACGCAAGGTTAACTAAATCTAATTAAACAAACAAAGGTATTATTGTTGTTATGCTAAAAAAATAGAATACCTTAAGTATTAATGAAAGATGTCAGATGATTGTTGTATTGCGCAAGAAATGGTATAAAAATAGAAAAAAGTAGCAGAACTGATAACAAATGTGAGATCTGGAGTGTAGAAATTATTTGGAAATGGGAGTGCAGAAAATGCATGGTAAAAGGCAGTAATCAAAAAAAAAAGTCCGTGGATTTGTAAACATGGGGCTGGTGAGAAGTCTAATATTAGTTCAGTCTGATGGCAGTGATGGTGTTGTTGACATTCGATTTTTAATGCCAAGTACGGCCGTCGCAAATGTCGGTGACTTGCTCGTGCAGTTGGTCCTGGGTCGAGTTGATGGGATTGATATTATATTTTTGTAGCAGTGATTTTGCTTCTTTTGGGAAGAGTCTATAGGTGTCAACATTCCTGGAGGTGTTTTGCAGCAGCTAGCAGAGCCAGAGTTGTCCCTTGTCTAGAGGTGGGTGCCTTCGGTTTTTTTACAGAAGCGAAATCTATAAAAAAACGAGATTAGAAATGGTTAGAGTTGTACAATAAATTTAAATGTATTTTGTGAAAATGTTTGTGATGTTAAGTGAATAATGATATGAGTAGAGTAAAAGGTTGAGGTGAGTTGTCATGGTGAGTAGTGTTTAGTTGTGCTGGGTATGATCAATTGGACATGCATGTATTGAAGTATATCTGAATTTCAGTAATAAATGCCAGAGAAAACAATGTGATTGTTATACCTGTTGCTGTCAGTCATGTATCCATTACATGTAGGTGACGCTGGGCATAATGTTACCCTCTGCAAACGTGACAAGCCTTGGATGGAACGAGATTCCCAATGTGAATCTGTGTCAGAATTGTCTGATAGGTCATCAGTGTCACTGTATAGGGCGGCAATATCAGCAGGAATGTCCTGTAAGATACAATAGGGTGGGCATAGGTTGTAATAATCAATTGTGATAATAACAAAAAAGAGAAGGTGGCTTAGAGATATGTTTATGTAAATGAGTGCCCACAACAAGTTATCGAGGGGGCTGATATATCAAGCAGTAATATTCAAATGAAATGCGGAAGTAGGGTTCTCCACGAGGGGATTTAGAGGGGTGGGCCACCCTTGTATTTTTTGGAGAAATCTATTCATATGTTAATAACCCAACAAAAGAATATTGTCACAACAAAATAATATGTAAATAAATAATTAGCCGCCCTTGGTGATTTCTAAGCTGTGGAGAACACCAAGAGGTATGAAATTTGAGCAAAGATATGTCTTGAAAGTGATATTTTGTCAAATAAAACTGATATATGAAGTGATGTTACCTCTGAAGTTTTTGGGAAAAGAGTGAACGGAATTGAATTGTAGTCTCATTGAAATGATAATTTTAAGAGGAATATGTCCGACCCAAATACCCAGGCAAAACCTCGAGCTACTGTACTGCAGCTACCTTATTGACAGCTAACTGACCGTAGGCACTGCGGCATTGTTTGCAGTACATTTTCTGTTTGTCATATAGAAGCCAACTGTAACCAAATTCCGTTTGCCAAGCACTCTGAAATGTCCGTTGTCTTTGCTTGTTGTCGTACTGTCTCTGTTGCTGTCGCCGTTCTTGATCTGTCTGTGTCGCCGTCTTCTTCTTTGGCGGCCGGGGGCATGGTCGCCTTCTAAATAACGCCACATAACGAACCGGTGAGCCCAGAAATCACAGCGTCGATCGCGATCGATTCCGTAATTATTTAGTGAAACGTGCTGAAGTTTAGGTGCATGCGCAGAATGTATTGAATGCGTTGAATTTCACAGACGTTCTGATTGGAGAAGACATCAGTAATTTGTGAAATTAAACCAATCATGTGTTTCCTAATATACAGTATATATGGCATGAGTAGACTCGACACATACAGTTGAACTAGCTGTGATGCAGCGCCGTAAACCGTCAACTAAATCAGGTACCAGGCCTATCTTCATGCAAATGCGATGACATATGTGACGCTGAATAGCCTCTTTTTCAAAATTTGTATTACGGCTTTCTTTCGATCCGCAGCTTCAAACCTACCAACCTAGAAAGGTGAGTAACTTCCTGCAGCGTTACCAATAGCGACAGGTTAACAAATTTTAATCATTTCTTGTAAGCAAATTTATGTAGTTTTTCTTTTGAGTAGCAGAATTCGTAATATTTCTGTTATGCATGGCTGAAAATCGTAGAAATGTACGTTTTATATTGCGCTGCCAGCCTACAATGGAGATTCACGCTATAAAATACATTTTTCATAAGTTTAATGAAAGATTGGCTGATGATGAGCTCATATAATAGGGATTTCAAGTCACGTGACTCGCTCTAATGGACGCACACTAACGTCATTCTGTGCGTTGCATTGTCGCATACCTACGTAAATTCTTTGCCGTATTTTACCTAGTTAAAATAGTCATGACGGAAAAAAGACATTTTTCCATGCAAATGATATCTAAATAATCTTTTGGTTGGGTTAAATGAGCAGAGTTGTGTTTATTTCATACAAAGTACTGGTGGAAACCACAGGCGTACGGAATGTTTCCTAGATCGTCGTCGGATGGGAAGTGACGGACACTGCATGCACCGTGAGGCCGAAGGCCGAACCTCGGTACTGTATAACAATACCAAGGTATGACGCGGAAAAATCGACCGGTGGCCCGAAACAAACGAAATATAGCATCTACCTCAAAAAAATTACATCGACCGGTCGGAAATACCTTCAAACTTTCAAATCTTTACTCTGGTTACAGCATTTCTTTCAAATCTGCCAGTTATGGGCGATAATTAACTGTCCGGCGAATACTCGCACTTGCATTGCCACTCCGCCATTTTGAATAGCTTTTTTACTCCCGAAAGCCTATGCGAGTGGACGAGTGACCCCGTGACCCCACAACCGCTAAATTCAACCGTTAACCGTTGGTAAATTTCGTACTGTCAGTGAATACTTCAGCTATCTGGCAACAAGGCAATCAACTTAAACCATGGGAAAGTTTACGCTTGTGAGCTGGTAAGTGATAGTTTTCCTGTTCGCTTATAATGAATAAGAGCAAAGTATTCAACCGATTCAAAGATTTTGTGATACTATCTGATGGATGGATTCTTGATTTTTCAGACCACAGATTTTTTGCATCACTGAAAATGCACTCTCCTAATTTTATAAAGTAGCTGACTATCTAATGGCAAAGCATGATTACCATATATTACATATGATAGCATTGAATAAAAACCCAAAACTTGTCATTTAAAAATATTGTCATTTTCTTATTTT
>LD342763.1:0-18647 GCA_001465055.1 Ptychodera flava
CCATGGTAACAATTTTGGGATTGAAAATGTGACTTTTTCCCTAATTCCTATTAAATAACTTTTGATTGATGTAAAAAATTGATCATAAGGGTTTCTCTGATTAGCACACCCAAAAAATCACACGATTTAAAGGTGAGATGTTTCCATGGCAACCATTCAGGAGTAAAAATTACCAGTTTTTCAAAGATTCCACCTAAAATCCAGTAATCAACAGAAAGTGTTATATCAAAGGGATATTTTGGGTTAGAAAGACGAAATATCCAGTGTAAAAATCCAGTAATCAAAAGAAATATTATAACAAACGATTATTTTGGGTTAGAAAGATATAATATGATATCCAATTTTACTGCCCTATGTTTCCATAGTAACCTATTTATGTTTTAAAATTTCATTTTTTTTCCAAAGTCCATAAATATTATCCCAGTTACTATGCAAATGCTCTCCTAAGTGTATTTATCAAAGCACGAACTCCATGTTAATTTTTTTTATGTTGCCATGGTAACAATTTTTTAAAACCATAATTCACTTTTTTTTTATTTATTTCATTGATTTCTAAGTAACAACTTTTAAAATTTGTTTATTGATTTCATTGATTTCTAAGTAACAACTTTTAACATTTGTTCTATAATAATAATAATAATAATAATTGTAATTTCTTTGCCTTCAGCTAGGAAGAATAATAAAGATAATGTACACTGGGGCCATTCTGGTCAAAATTATGCTTTTCGTTAATTTTAGTGTGTGAGACTTAATTTTATATAGACCAGAAATAATTTTTCTAGCATTTTTAATTTTGTTTCATGCAGTCAATCCAAATAAGTGTTATATAGTATAGTACTAACTTATTATGCATTCATTGAATTAAGTTTATGCCTTCAAATTAATTTAACGTGCTAAAATTAATTCTACTAGTATCTCAAATTAATGTATCGGCTTAGCACCCAATGTACCATTATTTATCACAAGCAGTAACAGTAGCGCCCATTTTTTTAAAATTTAAAACATGGTCCACTGGTACATATTTATTTTATGGATTCATAATTAACGACGTATTAATATTCATTTTAAAATCATTTATTATGATTTCTTTGCCTCATTCCAGGAAGAATAATGAAGACAAATTATTTCTGATTGTTTAACTAAAGTAAATTTATGACCATGTAATGGTGCATTATTTTTTGTGTGACCTGGCGTGACCCCATATACTCTATGATTAGCTAGATCTCCCCTTTCCACGGTAGCAACGGCTAAATTTGATCATAGTGCCTGTATACCTTTAAACACTTTTTTAAAACCCAGCAGGCCAAGACAAGGGGGAAATATTACAAGTTAAATGTTTCGTGTTTAACATTGCCCTGGTTGTAAAGAAAATTAAACTAACACCAACTCTCAAGGAATTTTGCCCTATTTCTCACTTGTGCGAACGTCGTAGGAAACACTTATTGCAACAATTTACCCTAATATAAAGAATCGGCTGTCAATTAAACTGCTGTTGCTAACCAACCGGAGGTAAACAGTGAGACTAAACGTACCCAGAAATACTAGCGCAATAGACTAATCGTTTTGGCGTGTGCCAACTCACTTATAGAAAACCGCAACGACTAGTCGTTTTGGTGTGTGCCGGCTAATCGGCTAACAAAAAACAGGAAACTGCAAAACCGCAAAAAGCGATAAAGAAATGTAAATAGCTACGGAATAGTTTCTATAAAAATCTCTACACATGTGTGTCAACCTGGGGCCTATAGCACAATGGAATAGCTAGTATTATTGTAAAAGGCGATAGTCATATCAAACTATTGAAATGCAGCAAAAATAATTAATCTTTCTACCTTTCAGCTTGGTGAAAAACGCATTTATTGATTCGCCAAAGGCCTGTGGATTCGCTTATTTTTGCACAACTGCTACATAGACATAGGAAAAGTTCGACTCACCCTAACCTCAGTATAGCCACGGTCCATGATGAGAGTTCTCGAATCAAAAACTGTAGCCGTACTCGAATACAAATGTCTTCTCATTAAATTACGTCATTGTTATACAAGAGTTAGCATTCAAAAGTCTATCACCCTGGTTTTTTTAAAGTTTGGAGAAGGGCGGCGTTTCCATCTGAATGATTGAACGACGTGAAACGCAAAATTCCATCGCATATTATCAATATGTACAGTAGAAATACTGTAAACGCTCCAGGTACGATATAAGCTTATACTCCACAAAATGGCTACAGGCGGCATGAACTTTCTGAAAGGATTTCCTAAATGTCCTACTTGTTACCTTAGGGACTCACATGTGTTGTCCTGAAAAGTATTTTCTGCAGTAATTCCAGTTTCTGTCAACTTGCACAACATTTTAAAGCTCAACGACTCGCACGAGACGAAGAAGTTCCAGACTGCACGTTCACGCGCATATACGTACACTCAATTGCGCATGCTCATATTGTCAGCTGCACTGGCATAGACTCTCCACAGTCGCTATAGCGCTGTGCCTTGTTTTGTGCGCGCGTGCGCGCCCACACAACGATGGGCTGTCACGCTACGCTGTGCATGTGAGCTGCCAGACACAGCGACCTTCGGTTTTTGCAAGTATATGAATATTCATAAGGGTAGTGACGTCAAAAGAAACATCTATCTAACTGGGCAGAGAGAATATATACGAGCTGGTAGACCTATTAATACGCGGTATGTTTTTATTTTTCATTTTTAATTTTATTTGGCTATGGTACTTGTAGTTTTTTTTTTGATTAACAGATGTGTGGAGTTCCATAAAGTATCCGGATGATATCCCCCCTCTCTCAGTACAGTATGATGCATAATTCTGCGCTGCACGTACGACAATTAGAAGTCATCCCTATTGACAAAATTAAAATAAACAACACCTCTTTTTTAGAATTTCCACAGCTTCAATGAACTGTTATTACATTTCTATATAATACTTATAGCCCCTTAACTTGTAATAATAATAATTAATATAAGTATTATATAGAAATAATAACGCGAATAATAATAGGTTCAATTTCCGTGAAAATTTCACCATAAGGGTATTTTGGGTTGAAAAGACCAAATGTGATATCGATTTCACTGCCCCATATTTCAATGGTAACCATTTTAGGGGTTGAAAATTTCAGTTTTTCTAATATTCAATGAAAAGTTACTTTGATTGATATGAAAATTAGCTAGCGGGGGGAGTTCGGGTCAAAAAAACACAAAAACTAGACTTATTTTAATGTTTTGAGTTGCCACGGTAACTATTCTGGGATTGAAAATGTTACTTTTTCCCTAATTCCTATTTAAGAACTATTGATTGATGTAAAAATTGATAATAAGGGTTTTTCTGGTTAGCACACCAAAAAAAAAACACTCATTTTAATGTGAGATGTTTCCATGGCAACCATTCAGGAGTAAACATTACCAGTTTTTCAAAGATTCCACCTAAAATCCAGTAATCAACAGAATGTGGTATATCAAAGGGATACTTTGGGTTAGAAAGACCAAATATCCAGTATAAAAATCCAGTAATCAACAGAAATATTATACCAAAGGGTTATTTCGGGTTAGAAAGACAAAATATGATATCCATTTTTACTGCCCTGTGTTTCCGTAGTAACCTATTTGCGTTTTAAAATTTCATTTTTTTTCCTAAGTCCATTAAAAGTAATCCAAGTTACTATGCAAATGCTCTCCTAAGTGTATTTATAACAGCATGAACTCCATGTTCATTTTTGTTTTATGTTGCCATAGTAACCATTTTGGTAACCACCGTTTTTTTATTTAAAACCATAGACCCTCGAGAGGGTCTATGTTAAAATATAATTCACTGTTTTTTATTTATTTTATGGATTTCTACGTAACAACTTTTCACATTTGTTCTATAATAATGATAATAATAATTGTAATTTCTTTGCCTTCATTCTAGAAAGAATAATAAAGATAATGTATATTGGGGCCATTTTGGTCAGAATTATGTTTTCAGTTAATTTTAGTGTGTTAGAAAGGTTCTACTCCGGAATAAAAAGGACGCGATGTGTTCTACACACTCAGTACGCCAAAATAATCACGTGATGCCAGTACGAACAAGCCAACATGTGTACTAACGCGTATGGAAATACACGTACGTCTATGCGCGTTTGCGCACATGGCTTTGTTTGTACCGTGGTAGATTCGAATTCCGGGTTTGGCCTATTAATTTTACATAGACCAGAAATAATTTTTCGAGCATTTTTAATTGTGTTTCATGCAGTCATCCCAAATAAGTGTTATATATTATATTACTAATTATTTATCGAATTAAGTTTATGCCTTCAAATTAACTTTATGTCCTGAAATTAATTCTACTAGTATCCGAACCCAATCCTCCTTATCACCCAAGGTACCATTATATTTATCACAAGCAGTAACAGTATCGCACAGTTTTTTTTGTTTTATTTAAAACATAATTCACTGGTACTTATTTATTTTATGGATTTATAATTAACGACGTATAATAATGCTCATTTTATAATAATTTATTTTGATTTTGGCGTGACCCCATAAACTCTATGATTTTGATCATTAGCTAGATCTCCCCTTTCCATGGTAGCAATGGCTAAATTTGAACATGATCCCTGTTTACCTTTAAACATTTTTTTTTTAAACCCAGCAGGCCAAGACAAGGAGAAATATTACAAGTTAAATGTTTCATGTTTAATATTGCCAACTTGTTTAATCATAATTTTCAAGTACGCCCACCAAACTTGGTTCAGGTAACAATCCTAAACATATCTCAAACACATTCACCGAATACTTTATCAACGCCATCAACAACCTATCTTCCAAATGTTATAGTATCCCAGTCAATCTTGACAAATTTTCAGATTTCATCGGTATCCAAAATAACCATCTTTCAATTTTCGACATCCCCCCCATGTCTTTTCTTTTTGTTCTCTTCCAACTCAAATCTCTAAATTGTAAGAAAACTCCCGGTTCAGATTTATTACCACCCGAATTCTTAGAGTTGGCAGCCTATGCATTTAACTGCTAATGACACCATAACTGCTACATCATAAAGGTCAGTTTCCCTCTTTATGGGAATTGGCCCGTGTTAGTCGAATCTATGAAAAAGGTCCAATAGATGAACCTGGTAATTACAGGCCAATAAGTGTACTTCCTGTACTTTCCAAACTTCTTGAACGTCATAGTCACAATCACCTTTTAAAATTAATGGAAAAAAACAATCTCTTCTTTTCTAACTAATCTGGATTTTGGGTGTGACACTTTTGTGAAAGTACATTTGTTGGTCTGGTCAACTCATGGATAAAATAAAGCGATCGTGAAAAAATTGTTGGCTCAGCATTTTCAGATCTGAGCAAAGCATTTTGATCACGTTGATCACACAATCTTGTTGTCAAAAGTAATAATCTATAGGTGTTCTGACCATACCCTGTCATTTTTTTTAAATCGTACTTACTCACACATTAATAATATGTGCAGTTTAAATGTACAAAGTCAGATGTAATTGATATCAGTGTCAGTGTGCCGCAAGGTTCCATACCGGGGCCATTGCTCTCTATTATTTATGTTAACGATTTGTCCCTTTAATTTGAAAATTCATCCTGTACTTCCTTTGCAGACGACACCACATTCCATGTTTCAAACAAGCCCTTAAACACCATATCTACTTACCTGAACGCTGATCTTAAAATAGTTTAGTTCAGAGTTGATTGGCTAATGTTTGTTTATTTGTAAAAATACACCAGAAATCGCATTGGCTCATGCTCTAAAACATAGCGATTACAATATAAAAACTGGATTTACAATATAAAAACAGGATCAACAACGCCGATAAGATACAAAACACTCAATTAAAAAAGTTACAAACATCTGGCTAAAGGGTCCATCCCATTCAGTTGACAGACTGCTGAAGGGTAAACACTCCCTATGACGTACTGGTTTTGCTGCAATAGAGCGGTAACGTTTCCCTGATTGTAAAAGTGACTACTGATCAAAGGCAGGATGGGGAGAATTGGTATAGAATTTGTTTTCGTTTGCATCCTAAATTTGTAAAGGACATCTAATTGAGGCAGTGTTACACCAATAATGCGCTCGGCAGAATGTATCACTCTGTTTAATAGGCGACAATCCCCAACAGTTGAACTCCTGTACAATGAAACTGTCAACACACTCTCGACAACTACCCAATAAAAGTTTATCAGGAGATCCCTGCTAAGAGTGAAGCCCGCCAGCCTTCGTAAAAAGAACAATCATCGCTGAGCTTTCTGAACACAATGCTCGACGTACGCCTGCCAGGTTAAGTCACTGGAGATGTGAATGCCAAGGAATTTAAAGGGTCAACTATCTCCACCTCTATGCAATTGATAGACAAAGGTATGAGGGGAGTCAATAATGATCTATTTTGTCTTGCTAACATTATTTCTAAGTTATTAGTGGCAAACCACATCACCAATTCATTAACCTGGCAGCGATAATTGATCTCATTTTCACCAATTAGCCAAGCAACAGTTGTATCATCTGCAAATTTAATAGTAAGTCAGTTGTCAAACCACGATATGCATTCGGAAGTCATCAAAGAATAAAGCAAAGGGCACTGGACGCAGCTGTGTGGTGCACCTGTATTCAAAACGAATGTTTTAGAATATCGTGAACCTATCTCACCATCTGTGGTCGGCCTGTAAGAGTTTCCAACTTGATATGTTGCAGTCCATACCAATGCTTATTGGCTTACTATGGAGCCTGAATAGTAAGATAGTGTTGAACGCTGAACTAAAGTCGATGAATAACATGCGAGCATACGCTGGCCTTTTCTTTTTAAGATGTGGTAAGATATATTCTAAAGAAAGTGAAACTCCATCTTAAACCGAACGTTTCGACTTATAAGCAAACTGATGTGGATTGAATCTGTCTGGAACGAAAGATTTCATGAATCTTGCAATGAGCTTTTTGAAACACTTCATTACTATGGAGGTTGGAGCAACCGGGCGATAATCATTCATGCTAATGACTGGTGTGCGTTTTGGTGCTGGGATTATTGTTGATGTTTTGAAAATGACTGAAACGTGACAGGTGCGAAGTGACCAATTGAAAATTTCAGTAAAATACCCCATAATTGTACATGTAGGGCACACATTCTAAGCAGTTTTGGGGATACATTGTCCGGCCCTGGGGCCTTACGCATATTTAACTTAAAAACCCATGTTTTGTATCATTGCATGAAATATATAATATCCTTCAGAGTCAGTAGGCACCGTTGGTGTTTCAGTTTCGCGATCGAAGTGACTGTAAAATAAGTTCAGATCATTAGATAGTGATGGGTCATCTGGGATTCTTGGTTTTGATTTAAAGTTGTAATCAGCAATGTTTTGAATATCCCTTCAAAGTTTGTTGATGGAATATCACTTTCCAATTTGTTTTGATACAGACGCTTGGCTGATTTTATGCACTTCTTCAGATCGTTTTTAATCTTGACAAAATCACTACGATTTCCGTGATAAAACGCTTCCTGTTTAGCTTTCATTTTACTCCACAGAAGACCGTTAAACCAAGACTTCTGATTTGGGTGCACAATAACCTCTGTAATAGGAACACATAAACCTTCACAGAATTTTATGTAATTCAATATGGTATCTGTACACTCATCTATTGACGTTGCATTTTCGAGGGAAACGTCCCAATCTGTACAATCAACACTTGGCAAAATACTTGATATACAACAATATATACACATATACCTATTCTGTACATGTGTCAAATACATTAAGTATATACGTATGTATACTAATAAAATGCAATAATACAGTGTAAACTTAGTGTGCAAAGATCTGCATTACGTGTACTCATGATCTGCAAAAAAATACACCACTCATATCAACGCACTGGAATATTCCATATACAAAGATATACATTGCGTATGCAATTAATATTGTGTTCCATATACGTCAATATACGTAAATATGATAGGCGCATATTAAGCATTTTGTCCAGTGCAAAGCAATCGCGGAGATTGTTGATAGCTGATAAAGTCAATTGGGAGACGGAACGTTTGAATGGCTGTTTCCGTTTTAGCTTAGTTTTGTAAGTGGAGATAAGGTGGATCAAGTTGTGATCTGAGTTGACAATTGGTGTCTTACTAACAAAATTTGTATCAATCCCAGTAAGACAAAATCAATGATCATCACAGCTTATAAGAAGAGACGGCACATTGACAGTGAAAACTTCAACCTCACTTTGGCTGGTAAAACTATTGACCGTGTCTCATAAGAAAGGTTACTAGGGGTCACCATTTCTAATAACCTTGACTCAACACATTTCAACCATTAAAAGCAAAATCGATTCCAAATTGTTTCTCTCGACACGCATCAAAAAACGCATTCTTTCTGTGTTATCTTATATGAGAGCAATCCACACTTAAGCTCTACCAAGTGAATTTCCATTGAAGGAATTACTATGTAGATTTCTGAGCTATTTCAACACCAAAGTTGCCGAACTTCCTTCAATGGAATCTCACTTGGTAGAGCGTAAGTGTGGATTGCTCTCATATAAGATAACTCAGAGATGATCTTAAAGTGTATGTCCCGCATAAATTCAAAGTTAATTTTGCTTAAAATGAGCCATGCTATATGATTTTGCCACCCCTACTTTATCAAATAAATGCATCACCCCAATGAAACGACGTGGTTAAATATTATTAAAATGCAATATGTTGTGCGACTTTGAAGTTAGCTGCCATTCGGGTCGTTTCGGAATTCGCGGGCATTGCCACCGGAAATGACGTAACTAATAGAACGTACGAGTGAGTGTGTTCACCTCGGCCATAGCGAATGCTTACCGCTGTGGCTTCAACATGGTGAGAAGTTACGCCTTTGGTGGCTGAAGTAACTGCAGCCATTGTCAGTTTATTGCATTTTAGAATGATTTATTAGCCGCATTTGACAAAATTACAAGAAAGGCTCGGAAAAGAGGCATTCAGACAAGCGTTTTCTGTGGTGCACATTTTTGAGTGCCGTGACTTAGAATAAACACGGTTCGGAAGCCAGATGTACGGTAAGATAGACTTTAATTCCTGGAGTTACTACATTGATTATGTAATCGCAATTCTGTACCAGTACGACCATTGTCACCAGAAAGCTTCGTGTGTATCATCATCTACTGTGGACAAGAGCGAGAACAGCAGCAAGACTGCGACAGGTTGCCCAAAACATGTCAAGGATGCGGGGGCCTCGGAGAAGTATGGCCGTGTTTACATCCCCCAAGACTGATTGCCGATTCAGATGCTTTACGAAAGTGATTGTAAATAAATAAATGAATACAAGTACTAGATCTCATGCATGTGTGACTCTATAATTAGTAACGTTAGGAGATATCTAATTTTATATTCCTAAAAAGTTTACGTAGTGATTGACTGACTCTTTGCGAGACTGAACGATAGGTTGTGTATAATACAGCACGGCGCTGCCAGTAACAGTGACACAACGTGTAGCAAAGAAGTTTATACTATTGACGAAGCAGTCGCATTGTCGTCATCTGTCCCCTTCTGCTCGTCTAAGTCTCCCCTAAAATATTTTAGCTTCTTTGAGAATTTCTCAGTCATGAAACAATGAACACTGTGCTTTATATTGCTGACACTTAATCAAGAAAAAACTGTGGAAGCGTAGCTGATCACTCTGTCACAGAAATGGCCGGCTGAGCCGCCCGGCCTCGGGTGCCACTGTGCCCGATATTTACATCATGTCAATTTTAATTTATCTCTTCCCGAGAATTTGGCTAGACATGTCTTTACGGTCACATATTTTTAAAAGTGCCAATGTTCATGTGAGGTTTTATAATGCCAAACTGAAGATTTTGCGGCGAGAATACTACCTTTGGTGTGTAATGATATGTGGTAGTTTGAGAGCGCCCCCAACCTTGTTGTATTACTTCCGTTGTGGTTCAAGTAATAAACCTGTGACGTTGAGTTACAAGTTGATTGGTGTGTGCCCTTCGATGTAGAATATCGACGCATATCTTTACATGGTGGCAGCGGTAAAGTATGCTGAGACCACTTGAACTCTGTAAGTCACATTTATGTGAATAATTCGTGTGTTGTACAAATTCACGCTGTGATTTCTGCACCGGAAGGGACACGACGTCGCACGTGGTCAACAAGCCCAAATACGCCTCTACAAAGTTCTGTGTACGTTCACGTGTCACTGTCACACTGGCCTGAACACCAACTTTGTCAACCGCTATTTTCAACAACGGACGGAGTGAGCTGGCTACCAATCATATGTGGTAAATATAGCGTATTCAAGTAACCATTCGCTGAAAGTGACCGTACCGCCACATTCACAAGTGCTCATACACACGAGTAGGGCGAACTAGACACTGTTTCTGTGAGCTGTATTGTAAGCATATGCGTATGTCATTTCATTATTACCGGCGATCATGGGTGATGGAATAAAATGTCCTCAAATGAAATGGGAGAGTGGCGACGACCAAACTGCTCTACTAGATTACCGCACAAGGCTGAATCGTTGGTTTGACATTAAAAAAAGTCTCTAAAGAAGACCAACACGACTACATTATCTTCCAAGCAGGGGAAAAGGGCGAACAACTATCAAAAACATGGACATTAACTGACGAGCAACGGAAAACGCCTGACAACGTGTGGGATAGATTTAAACAGTCAGTTGGTTTTGCTGATCATTTTAGAGTACACACACTGAACTTAACTGCGTACAAACAGAAAGATGGAGAAAGTATCGATGAGTTTTATACACGTTGCAGAGCACTGGCACTGAAGTGTAAGTTTAAAGATATGGATGATCGTCTGATTGATCAGTTAATCATGGGTACACGGGTGAATGACTCCCACAAAGAGTTGCTAAGTGAGGGTGAAAACCTGAAGATAGATGACGCATTAAAAAAGTGTAGGGCCCAGGAGGCAACGCATGCACACATGAAAGCATTTGCAAGTGCAGGTACCGGTACATCGATTACCAAGGTAGACACTATCCACAAGAAACGTGATACGAAGAAGACCAATGGTGTAACTAATTGCAAGTTTTGTGCAAAGGACCACCCATATGGACAATGTCCGGCATTTCATAGCAAATGTGGTACTTGTGGTAAAACTGGCCACTGGAAAGCCCGATGTAAGTCACTGAATGCTCAACCGAAGCCGACAAGCCGCGTCAAGAAGCAATTTGTGTCTAAACGACAGACAAGAAGCAGTGCTAGAGTCATGAAGGGTGGAACTTGTAATCAAGATGACAGCAACAGGAAAGCTGTACACGCACTAGAGATTGATTCTGATTATGACGACGAACAGTTATCTTTTGACGCTATTAATAGACAAAACGGTGCTGAGAGTGATATTATTGTTGATGTTGATGCACAGATTCCTGGCTACAGTAAAATAGCCAAGATGAAATGAAAAGTGGACACTGGAGCACAGGGAAATGTGTTACCTGTGAGAACATTCAAGAACATGTTTCCGTCACTGGTCAGTCCTACAGGACTAGTGCATGGTAACGTTCTACAAAAACGCCAACATGTGAAGTTGTATGCCTACAATAGAACAGAAATTACTCAACATGGTTCTGTCAATCTGAGATTGCGATATGATAGCAGAACAAAGCAGTAGTATCTGATAGAATTCTTTGTTGCTGATACACCAGGATCGATAATTCTGGGGAAACACGCAAGTCAAATGTTGAATATAATCACAGTTAACACTGTAGCAGCAATGACACTACGCGTGGCAAACTCAGATGCACCAAAGCCGATTGACAACACATCAACGCTGGTGGACATGTACCCTGATCGATTTACAGGTATTGGTAGATTCCCAGGGAAATATCACATTGATATAAAGCCAGACGCGACACCGATGGTAAGCCCTCCCAGAAAATATCCTATCCACCTGAAGGATGAAATTCAGGCTGAACTTGATAAAATGACGAAAATGGGTGTCATTGAACCCATACCAGAAAACGAGAGCACTGAATGGTTGAACTCACTTGCTTTTAGTAGAAAGGAGTCAGGTGGGTTACGTGTATGTCTTGACCCACGGAACTTGAATACAGCAATCAAGCGGACATACCACAGAGCGCCAACAGTTGAGGAGATTACTCATAAACTCGCTGGTGCCAAAGTCTTCAGCAAATTGGACGCCCGACATGGGTATTGGAGCATTGAACTGGATGATGAGTCTGCAGCCCTGACATCTTCAGTACGCCAAGCAAGCGATATAGATTCCGTCGCTTACCATTTGGTCTCAAGGTCTCACAAGATGTATTCCAAGAGAAAATGGATGTGATATTGGCTGGCTGCAAGGGTACTTTGAATATTACTGATGACATTATCGTCTACGGGGAAAACGATGCTGACCATGACGACAACCTACACAAGCTCATGATACACGCCCGTCAGCATGGGCTAGTATTCAACCATGGAAAGTGTAAAATCAAGACTAATGAGGTTACATTCTATGGTATGGTCTACACCGCGGATGGAGTACGCCCAGATGAGAAGAAGGTGAAGGAGATTGTCGATTTGCCAAGCCCTACTAATGTCAGGGAGCTACGACAGTTTCTTGGCATGGTACAGTATTTGGCACCATTCATCCCAAACCTATCAGGCAGAACCTCATCGTTACGCAAATTGATCAAGAAAGATACTTCTTGGATCTGGACGGCAACTCATGAGAATGTCTTTCAAGAGATCAAGAAACTGATATGTAATGCAGTTACACTTAACTACTTTGACCCCCAACGAGAGACAAGAATACAGGTGGATGCCAGTAAAAAGGGACTGGGCGCAGTATTAATCCAAGTCAACCCCAATGGACACGAAGATGTGATTGCATTCACATCAAAAGCCCTTACACCTACAGAGGAACGGTATGCAAATATAGAGAGAGAAATGCTCGCAGTAGTGTTTGGAGCTGAACGTTTTCACACATACGTTTATCGGTCCAAGTTTGCTGTGGAATCGGACCATAAACCCCTTGAGGCCATCAAGCTCAAGAATCTGAGTCAAGCTCCACCACGCTTACAAAGGATGTTACTACGGATACAGCAGTACGATATGGAGATTAAATACAGACCTGGCAGAGAACTACTATTGGCCAATGCATTATCTCGCCTAAATCCAAAACCTGCCACAACGCTGAAGTTTGAGAAAACCATTCACAGTGTAAGATGGTCTGATATGAAAATGGATCAATTATGCTACCACACAGACAATGATCCAGAACTTTGTATGTTGAAGAATATTGTTTCTAATGGATGGCCAGAGAAGGTACAAGATCTGCCTAAAGTCATAAGGCAGTATTGGAGTATGAAAGACTTCATATCTGTCGAAGACGGAATTCTGATGAAAGGTGAGCGCATCATAATTCCAAGATCCCTCCAGGATGAGATACTATCAAAGCTGCATGTGAGTCACCAAGGTATTGAGAAGACACGACTCAGAGCCAGGACATGTGTCTACTGGAGAGGAATAAATAGTGACATTGAACGTTTGATTGACAAATGTGACGCTTGTCTACAACTCGCAAGGAGAGAACAGAAACAAAGCATGATACCGCACGACATGCCAAGTGCACCATGGCAGAACATAGGAACTGATCTGTTTATGTTGGATGGTGTCACATACCTTCTAGTTGCAGACTGCTACAGCAAGATGACATTTGTAAGACGTCTAAATGCTGAAACGAGCAAAGCAGTTATCAGCAAGCTAAAGACCTTATTTGGAGAGCATGGAATTCCTGAATGCATGTTTAGTGATGGTGGACCATGCTATTCAAGCAAACAGTTCAAGGAGTTCAGTGGAAATTGGGGATTCAGACACGTCATGTCTTCACCTCATTACCCACAGTCGAATGGATTCATTGAGAGAGCCGTAAAGACTGTGAAAGCCACAATGAAGAAAGTCAAGCATGCAGGAACTGATCCAGAACTTGCGTTACTGTGTGTTAGAGCTACCCCATCAGATGCAAGAGTTGGTAGTCCTACAGAGTTGTTGTATAACAGAAGAGTCAGAACTAACATACCTACTAGAGTAAAGGGAGACGAAGAAGTAATGACTTCCCTCCGTCAACGACAGGAAGTGCAGAAGTACTACTATGATAGATCAGCTCGAGACCGTCCAGATTTACAAGTTGGACAAACAGTTGGTCCACAAAATCCACAATCACTACGTTGGACAACAGCTAAAGTCACAGAGAAATGTCGTGCACCAAGATCATACATAGTCAAAACATCAAATGGAACTACACTTAGAAGAAACCAGAAGTTTCTCAAAGACCTGAGCACAAGAGACATTGACACGCAGAATGAGAATAAACTATTAAGTGACAAATCTGATCAGCCGATCATTGCTCATACAGTAACGGACATTAAGGCTGTAACAGAGAGCAATAATAATAGTGAAACTGATGACATTAAACAGAGTGATGTGAAAAGAATATCCCCAGGTAGATTGATCAAACCACCTGTGTGGAAAAAGGACTATGTGTAAAACATTTGTAAGACACCATTAAGAACACTGAACGACTCTTACTGAACTCTGAAGTTTCTTAAATATTACGTGTTTGCATGATGTTTCATTATTTGCGACTCAGCAATTTTTCCTGTTCATTTTTTCTTTGTTGTTGAGAAGGGGGATGTAATGATACGTGCTAGTTTGAGAGCGCCCCCAACCTTGTTGTATTACTTCCGTTGTGGTTCAAGTAATAAACCTGTGACATTGAGTTACAAGTTGATTGGTGTGTGCCCTTCGATGTAGAATATCGACGCATATCTTTACATGGTGTTTATGCTAACATGACCCTCAGCCTGTTCCACTTCCAGCTGTTGATAGGAAAGATGTGTGTTATGAACGGTGGACAATTTTCAACTTGATCTCTACTACATTTATCTACAAGCGTCATGGTGTAATTCAAATTTTTATACAGATTTTGAACGAGGCAATTTGTATTGAGAAGTAATAATAAGGTGGGATGGCAACTCCAGACATATTTATATTTTGTGAGCTTGCGGTTGTGTGTACGGTATAGACTTTGTTCAAGTCTGTGATTTGTGAATGTTTGAGTGGAGTGAACGCAATGGTTTGTATTTTGCTTTCATGGGAAACGCGCGCGTGAGTGGCGTGGACGCGATGAGTGAGGTGAACGCTATACAGGGGAGTTTCACCCTGAATCACAGACTTGGCTTTCCTGCAGGGTTTGTGTTGCTATAAATTATTCATGAGATGACGTTTTTATTTACTTATCTACACTCATGTGAGTTGCAGATCATGCAGCATTCGGCATCCACTCTGCTGAAAAGCCTCCAGCAGTTCCGACTACAGTGATCTACATGATCAACCATCAGGACCAAGGAAGTTGTCGTCAAACGGCTTGTTCCGTGCGAAAAAAAGGCCCTGCAAAGGGTCCTATTCGACGCCACTAACAACTAAGTTCACGCGTTCTCCTTATTGGCCAGAATAATGGCTGGAACCGTCAATCATTTTGTATTTGCTTGACGTCACTGTGTACACAGTCCGTCTGGCCGCCGGTACTTTGCAAGAAGTCCAAGTTGGTAAATCCGGCAGAAACTAACCCACTCTACTGCGCAGACTCAAAGGTAATGCATTCAATCGCTGTGAAAACCTGGCCTGCGCTACCAAATTTCGAATAGGTTTGTACGAAATAGGAGCACATAAGAGAAACTATTATAAATGATTTTATTTTTTAAAACTTCACCGACTTGAACCAAGTCTATGTACGGTAGTGCACTGGTGTGTTTGACTGTGGTCATGGTGGGCTTGTCACGGACGCGACGGTCAACAAGAGTTCCGCTCTTGTTCTCGTTTAGGTTAAGGTTCCGACTGTTAAAATTTGCAGGCCTGTAAATTCTGAACAGCTTTATCATATCTTCTGTGACGATGACATTCTCAGTTGCACTGCTTTCACTCATGAAATTATCACTATCTCCATAGTCAATGCACGAAGTCACCATCACCCGTTCTATTAGTGACGTCACAGCTACTTACGCCAAAACGGGGCGAGCTCGGCAATTTCCGGAAAATGTCGCCATGATGGAAATCGAAAAGTGCAACTTTTCCCGTGTTTTCGTCGAAATAACATAACCGTCTAAAAAGCGCTCAAATAAGCTTCAGTTTGTGTGTAAATGTTTGTTTTATTAATACCAATTTCATTGACAACCAGAACTATAGTATACGCCCCAAGTCAAACGAAAAAGTCTCAAAATGTGGCAGGACACACACTTTAAACAGCTTCTTGTTAGGAACCGTCTCAGATTGTCGCAGAAGTTCAAAAAGCGAAATTCATTCGTTTGGGGGGGGGGGGGTGACCCCCATTCAATCAGTAAACTTCACTTTCGCACTTTTATTTTGTGATCACAAGTTTTCATGTGTTTATTTTAAATCAAAGAAAAACTGCACATTCGTGCCAACAAATTTGTAACTGCTTCTATGGCGTTTGTGCCCCAACCACAATTTACCGATAGTAACATTGTATCCTAAACCTTTCATTCATCAAATTAAACAAAGACAAAACGTATCATTTTTTAAAATGTGCTATTTATAAGCTTCTGCTCTAACAACTAGATGTCTTTATTCTCACTTGTTATGCACCTGGTCATAGTCGTGTTAATATGATTGAACATGCCTGGGCCCCCTTGTCAAAGTTTCTCGCTTATTTACCGCCCCTACCAAGTACAAATTGCGTGTTCGCAAAGACAAAGAACAGCACAAGAGATGCAAAAAGGGAAAGTAAAATAAAATGAAACTTTTATGCGGTAAAATGCCCTGTTAGTACTCAAATCTGATCGATTACTTTAATTGTAATGTGGCAAGGGGAATACGTCTTTAGTAGCTATAGCAAAATGCAACATTGTACTCTCAGGCAGACAATGAACATTTCGCACTTTTGAAGTTTCGTTTAGGGGGAGGGGGAGTGGGTTTGATCTAAACGAAGGAATTTCTTTTCTTGAACTTCTGTGACAATCTAAGACGGTCCCTTATCTGCCTCTTGGATGCCAGTGCGATGGTAGTGGGCCTTTAATTTGTCACAGCGGCGAAAATATTCAATTCCCTTTATCAGAAAAATCTGCCGATCGATCTCAAGCTTTGTCGAGCGATACTTTGACTCCAGCCATCTAACATTCTTTCTTAACATCAGTAGCTCTTAGCAGTACCATGAAGCATGTACCTTTTCAGTCACCAATCTCTTCTTAATGAGTGCGACAGTGTCTACTATCTCCGTCATGGTGTTGCAATAAAATGTAGATATGGCTTCACCGTCGAAATCCAATGGGTAAATGAACAACTTGGTAGAGATTTCATCTTGAAGGACGTCAATGTTAATAGTGCAGAAATCGCGACGTGAAATATTCTTTTTTGGGTGCAGGGCGTTGAAGATACAGATCAAACCGTATGAGACTGTGATCAGAGTTCATTAAGCTCGATACATCCACCAAGTGAACAAGCTCATCTGTCGAACGTGTAATTAGGAGATCTACACTGGGTGAAAACCCTATAATACAGGCCAATACAGGCACGTATTTTAGCCTGTATTTAGGGTAAATACATGTAAATAAAGGGCAATACACAGTAATACAGGAAACATAAATACAGACCCTGTATTTTTGCCTGTATTTACCTGTATATGCACTCTTACAAATACATTGTAAATACAGGTAAATAAAGGTTAATACAGATTATAAATACAATCTGTATCAATCATGTATTTGCCATGAATTTGTATGTTTTAACTTCATCTATATTCATTCCTGTATTTGGGATGTATTTCCATGGCTTGAATTTACCATGTATTATTCCTAGATTTGCCATGAATTTCTCAGCCCCAAAGGAACCTGAGTGAACCGTTTTGCTAAATGGCTTGACGCATTGCAGAATTGAACATTGACAAGGCGTGTGTATACTTATCTTGCCAAGAGCCTTGAGACAAAAACGAACATATATAACATAAAAGTGATGACCGCTTGTCAAACTGCTGAAAGCGAAACACAATCTGCAATTTTAGGAATCGAGCTACTTTCAGATAAATTGAGCTAATTTCAGATAAGTGCAAGGTTGTAATATGCCATGGTAAGCATAGATTATTGTGTTCTGATACGGATGTAATGACCGTGATTTTTTTGTTAGATCATCCTAATCGTTCCTTAGTTACAGTCGTCAGTAAACTATCAAAATTTTGTTATCAGTGATCTTTGCCTGATTATTATCATATTTTAAACAGCAGCGGCAATCACGCTAGTGTGCTGCTGGTATGCAGATCGATCTGTGTTGTGCAAGGCAGTGATTGTTTCATGTACAGTAATTGTACAATATGTTTATACGTCATTTGAAACTTGGTCGTCTTGGTTAAATGTACAATTTTTATTCACTTTTCTTAGGCTTAATGTAGCCATCAAGGTATGGGCAGACCTCCACGGTGTAGCTAAACTGCCGTAAATTGGCTTTACTCGTTACCACTGTTTGGGGGTAGGTCCGGATGCATGCCAACCGTCCTTTTTCACAATATAGACTCATAGCTTTCATTGTTCATTCACGTTCATCACATTATATTTTTGAGCCAGACAGTCTTGGAATTTGGAGCATAGATCGGCAGAATGAGGTATAATTGAACATGGAAAGTCTAGCAGACAATCTCTT
>LD342763.1:30181-74283 GCA_001465055.1 Ptychodera flava
CAGGCATCGAAACTGAATCTTTTCACTCACATTTTGAGGAAGTACCTTTGGCATTGTGACAACTTTGGTCATTGTTTATATCAGTTGATTCAATTCAGTTGAGCTGACTGGAATGGAAATTTCAGTGTTACCACTGTTACTGGCTACGTCAACATTGCGTTGTAGATCGATCATCCATACTCGAGTACTCATCGACGACGACCACGGCCCTGCACAGCTGTCCTGGGGGAGTCATCAGCGTCATTTATTCTTTACCAATGTATTTCAAAATACTTGGCTGACCATTGTCACAGATTACTGGTAGTTTCCTTTTGTTGAAGTTTCTGGCTTACATATCGTGAACAGCAAGCAGCGTATATAGTATTCAAATATACAGGCTCATCTATGGAACTACAGACAACTTTTCCACTAGGTCTCAATCACATGTCATTTGCATATTACGAACGGTCGTCGATGTTTTCCGAGGTTACCTATCCGAGGTAACCGGATATGCAACCTGTGCTTCTATACTTCGGGTCATGCTGTTGCATACCAAACTCTAAACTGGGGATCGTAACGTTTTAAATCAGTTTTACTCAAAATTTCTTCACCCTTTTCTGTGATTTGTTCTAAATACCAAAATTACACTGAAAATAAGCTTACGAATGAGTGAAGATTTGTTTTTCAAAGTCACAAGTTTGTTTTTTTTTTCAGTTGCAAGCTGCGTGTACCCGGCCGCGCGACGTCTTTTACCAGTGACCGGCTATTATCTACATCACTGCCAACCAAAAAAAACATAAAGCTACAAACAGTAGAAGGTTCTAACTTACGATTGCTTACGATCACAATCTGCTGCCGTCCTTAGAGACTATTTTTTACATCCATGGCTAGACTTTCCCCTTATTGTTTATATGTCTAGTTTGCGCGCTTGTACCGAGCACGAGATGTTCAGGGCTAGATTTGAACTCAATACAGTGCCCGAGGAAATTCTCTCCTGAACTAAGTCAAGACCTTCGTTTTCTATCTTCCTTCCGAAGCTCGTAATAATATGTCCATTTCAACTACTGGCTTCAATCACAGCGCCTTCACATTCAAATCACCCGCTGCTGTTGTGAGAAAGTATCCGATCCATGTTGAAAGCCGGGGTTGAAACCAGGGGGTTGAAAACCGGGTCCCGTTTGAAATCGCAACGGAATATGCACACATCTACTTAGACGCAAAAAGTTAGCAGAAATTCAGAGATGTATTGAAAGCCATACATTGTTGCTGTTTATTGAGTGAATTGTATGATGGAAATTCGTCTCCGAATTTGGCGATACATAACTTACTAAAGTATACATGTATTTCTATTGCATACCACAGCGGTCATCGCATCGCTGTCTATCGAACCACAAAACGACTGTGATTTGAATTCAGTAAATTTTGATTGGATTCGAACTCAAAACGTACGGCATACAGTCACCTTAGTAGAGAAGAAATCACAGTCAAGGAAGGTCTGTCGACCAGACCACAGCCCCTCGACCACTCCACAAACCCTAGTTATAATGTAGTCTCGAATCGTGTGAACCCTACACACTTCCGTAATATTCAGGCAGAGGTGATAATCGGTAGTTCCTGGTGTAAAAGATAGTTTATTTTATTCTGATAAGCCAACGACTAAGCAAGTGTTTAACCATCCCGCCCAGTGTTTACCAACAACCAACGTCACTACGACGTTGCCTATTGTGCGCCCACGGCGCTGGACTTTCCTCTTTAAATCTATTCATGATGCATAGTTTTGCCTTTGAGGTTGAATTGCAAATATATATTATTATAACAATTTAACTCGGAAATTACAAGTTCACTAACGAAAATTATTTAAAACTGGTAACATTACATGATTCCGATCAGTTTATTGTAATAGGGGCGGGAACACAGGCAGTTGATACCATATTGTATTCCCGTCGGTAGCTCAAGCACACGATTATTAATTCTCGCGTGAGTTGACCTTTCGTTCTCGCGAGAGTTGGCTTGTTTCAAAATAGCGGCTCACAGCGATGACCTAAACGGGTTTTCAAAAATGATCTTAAATAGTCATTTTGAACTGTATTGCTCACTTTCTCTGGAACAGACATATTCTTTTGTCGGAAAAGCATATTGTCGAGTAGAATTTGTGGTAGATGGTATCTTTAATTTCACGCAATCGTTGTAAAAGTATTCAAAATGGCCGCCTCCATGTAAACAACCGGCAGTGCACTGTTTTCAAATCCATAGGTATATAGAGATTCCATTCTAAATTTCATGTACACCCGTTAGTCTCAATGCTCGCCTGCGAGCGGCCTTCGGCCGTTCTCACTGCGCTTGCTAATATTTATAATTTTGAAGTATGGTTTTACTATTTAGTATGTAGACCCCGATATTTGACACAATATAGTGATACACAGCAGTTGTTTGTTACATTATATGACTGTATGGTAGTTCCTCATTTCATGCCCCATGCTCTGTAGCCCTGCGTACAGGTCTGTGCATGTGTGTTCCCAGTGTTATACTGCTGCCAGCACAGCCCTGCAACGGTCTATGAAGAGAACTGAGGTCTCTGCGGCCCGGATCTGGACTGCAATGAAAAAACGGACATTTTGGCCAAAATTATGCTGTATCGGGGCAAAATCCTTTCCCTGCCTACCTTTACCCCCTAACCAACCCAAGAAAAGATGCGATTAACTTCTCCTAACGTCCAAAACGCCAAAACCGCTCGTTTTCTGAAAGATAACGTACTCGACAAGTTGTTTACCCATGGATATCGCCATTTTGAATCTCAGTGCAGAGACCCCAGTTATCGCCAATGACCATTGCAGGGCTGTGGTGGCCGTATAACGCTGGGAACACATAGACCTGTACACAGGGCTACATGCTCTTTTGCTGCTCTACAGAGGTTAACGCCAGTATCGGACTTGTTGGCCCTGCTAGAGAAATAAATTTGGCTGAGCTTTAGTCGGTTTTCATTCTGCCGTCTCGAAGCATCAGTTACACATGCAACATTTAGGTGAAATTCCAAAGTCAATTTTTTTTCCATAACTCAATACAAACCTTTGTAAAATCGCCCCCCTTCAATAATTGATTGTAAAATTTCATCCCCCTAAGAACGTTTGTAAAAGTCAAACGCCCCTCCCCCTCTCCCGATTTCCACCGACCTCCCCCTCCCAGTAAAAAACGAATGCTCCCATAGTTCATCAAGGTGAATGTTAGAATCGCAAAAAATGACAATATGGCCGGGTGATGGTACAGTGGACTCAAGTAGAGTGGAAAATTCAGCAAGAAACTCGTTGACGGTTGAATTATTCTTCTGTGATGTAGTTGGGCGGTAGATGGTAATAACGCATAAAGACTGGCTAGATGCTTTAAACATGACGTCCACACACTCAAAGGATTGGTATGAATCGGCTCGTTTATCTGTAACACGTAGATTAGAATGGGCAATTACAGCGTCGCGGCTGCCCAACGTTTAGAGCGAGACTGGTGGTGAATAGAATATCCGCTGATGGCTGGGAACGATGGCAGCATCGGCTTGATTCTTGAGCCATGTTTCGGTGAGAACAAAAATGTCCAACTCACTGTCAATCACAGTTGTGGCAATGGCACCAATTTTTCCAGTTACTGAGTAACCATTTCAAACAGCATACTTGAGTTGTAATTTTTGCAAACAGGTTGACATTTTTGGGATTTCAATAGGACTGGAATTCTTATCTCTGCAGATGGTTAAATAATGGGAGTTTGAATAGCTTTGGGCTCACTGTATGCACGATCATGACAATACACCTGGAGAAGTGCACTTGGTCGAAAAGTTTTCTTCAGGCGTCATGGGGCTCGGTTAGTTGTTATGATTGTAGGAATACTGTGTACTGGCTTTTTTTCAGTCAAGGTCCCTCCACGAAACGGTCAAAAAACGCCACCAGTTTCTTTTGTTATAGTCCGGGTTTCGATTGGGCTTTCTGTTGATTTTACTGATGGGGATAATCCCGGATTATCACGCGCGCGGCGGAAGGTGTTAACAGTTACGTGCATAAAATTATCGTAAGCAGAAACTTAATTCTCCAAGAATGCATTCTGATTATTGTCTGCGCATGCGTCTAAAGGTCAAACTTTGTTTACATCTGCCTGCCATATCTTCCAAGAGAGATCACCGTGGAGTCACGCAGCGTGAACTATGTACAAGTTCGGAGACGATTTCGTCAATTTTGACGACTCCCATGTTGATTGGGACTTCATTTTGGAAGATTAAAATCCTGCATCGACATGTACTGCTGCGAAACCCAAGCCTTGTGTGGTCTTCCAACGTCCACAGTGTAGCAACTGATACAATCAGTTTGTATATAAATACCCATCGAGGGGCTGACCACGGTCTCTCGTGGGTAACATACGAAACCCATACACGACATTATTTGTATCTCACGCGATCCTCAATCAGGAAAATCCGTGGCAGAGAGTTGGGCGCCCAGGCTTGGGGAGGTCATGTCACCAAAATGTCACGACACTTGTAGGGTTTCTAGATTCTCTAAATTTGGCGGTCTGAGAATTCGAGAGGTCGACAAAATCAAAACATTGGGTTCGGCAGTAATTTGTTTCTATAAGAAACAACAGATTCGGTCATGAACCTGATTGCCTACTTTTGAGAAGACTGAACGATCGACAGGGACGCACTTGACACCTCTGAACGATCGATAAAGGAGAAAAAAAAGGAGGGGAAACATTGCACTATTACCATAACGCCAACTCTCAATGGGTCGACGCACGGTCGACGGGAGCACCTTGCAAAAACAAGGTCATCGTAAGAGTTCCTTGATTTCGTGCATTGAATTTTGTTGAAAACGATTAAAATTTCAAATCAAACTCTCAAAGTTTGGAACTGAGGAATTATCATGTTAAATCGATATCAAAAGGGAATTAAGGAAGACATTTTAGGATTTTCCCATGTAATGCAGATACGACTCGTCGATCCCAAGCGACGCCATTTTGTTTTCAGTTGAAAATATAAACGCGGCAAAAAAGACTAGTTTTCTTGTCGAATTAGGTTTCAAAATAACAACACAACACGATTCCCTTTTTTTTCGACGTCTTTACCTTGTTATGAGGTGCATGACTTACTTTTTTGATGAAACGGGGGAGTAAAATTCACAGTGTTTCCGAAATGCATGGCGTCGGTCAAGATCACCTCATGGCTGAACTCAGCCATAAAATACCATCCAAGATTTCTCGATAGTGACAGGTCTTTAAGAAACTGTTTTACTCATCTTCTCACGTAGCCACAAATACATGCAAAATAGTGCAGAAAGATGAAAATAAAGTAGCTTGATTGACTGAAAATCGTAGAATACCGGAGCGGGACCGTGTCACAAGACGCCACTGAAACAAGACGCTAACATGCCTATGGCGTCATTCGCTTCCTGCGTCCACCTCAACGCGGACTTTTGCAACTGTGTAGGTGATTAGCACCTTTGAACAAAAGCGTTTCTTGACCGTTTGTGGAGGGACCGTGTTTCAGTCAAGCTTTTCGCCCCTGAGGTTTGAAAGCACATAAGAAAGTTGCGCAGTGATGAACAAAGACTATGACGTAATAATGCAGCTCAGCTCGCTGCTATGTTGAACCAGTAAACTGCGTCGCAAACTGGTGTAAGAAATCACAACATACAGTCTCGGGAAACAATAAAATATGTGTCTTCTGGACGGTAGGGTAACAGAAAGCTTAAAATCACAGGATGAAACAATTTAGCGTAAAAACACAATGGAAAAATATTAAAAACGCTGAAAGCCAGAGAGCAGCTAAAAGGGGCAGCCGATCAACAGCGCCATGTTTCAGGTATACTGATAAATACTTTGATCATGTCTCTAGTAGTCACAACAGCTCGCCTTAATGATAAAGAGTAGATTTAGGCCAACGGGGAAATAAGAGGAGAGCAACCAGAAAGGAAATTCAGTCATTGGTAAATTTTCATTTGCTGCAAAATGTGTCAAACCAGGTCGTGCTCTCCTCAAAAGGATGTTAGTTTTACTAAGATCACTCAAACGTTCCTCACAAAATGCATACTTAAATTAAAAATTCCATGTAGATATGCTGTGGTGGGTCCATTTTATAAGGGTACATAATGGGTTAACAATGGTCAACCAAGAAACTTGGAGTTGCCCTGATGATATTTTCTCGTTCGATGCCTGCCTAACAGGCTGTTGTTGCTTGTTTTTAGTTCCCTTAGACACGGTCCGGGGGACATATAGATTCAATCATGTCCGGTTGTCCTTCCGTTCACGCAGATATCTCAGAGATGCCTGGAGTGATTTCATTCAAACTTGGTACAGGGATTACTTTATATGTCGCGCATATGCATCTAAATTTGTTGACAATATGATCCAATATGGCCGCATGGCGGCCATTTTGTTACAATTTCTAACATAATGACCGAAAGTCATTGTGTTTAATGGGTTAAGTTAACGTCGGGAGTGGAAATTTTCCATAAACGACAAAACGTCAAAAACCACTGAATAGACTGCGTTGATATTTGGTACAGATCTTCAGACCGTGATGCAGGTTCCAATTTGTTAAAAGTCCTGAGCGATAATTTGTATATGTATGAACTGTTGTTTTTTTAAGTTGGTACAAGGACATTTACCTATCATGTCATAAATATGCATGTCTATTGGTTTCACAGTCCCATGCAATATGGCTGCCTGGTGACCATTTTTTTACATTTTGTTTATGTGTACAGAGCCATAACTCAGTCATATTTCCACCGGTATCATTCAAACTTTGCACAAGGATCTTGACCTATGTCATACATATGCACATCATTTTGTTTCACGAGAAGTAGCAGTATCATGTATGTTATTGAATTTTGTAATTAGGCTTATATGTCAAGAAATACTGCATCCAATCGCATGAAACTATGGACAGATGTCAAACTCACATTGCTTTAACAGTGAATAAAGACATTTATCGGTGTCACGTTAATTAATTCGTTATTGCATATGTAATGAATGTATCAAATTTGATGGAACATCGTACAAATGTTGATCTCACAGTGTTGTCAATACACTATGCCACTTAGCTGTATCATTTAAATTGCCAGTCTGCATTTACATCCTGAATTTTCGTTTTTAGGGTGAATGCCCAGAAGCACTGCATCAAACTTTACGACATATGTCAGCATCCTGTTGGCGGACTACATTGATTTTATGTTTTTACCAACATGGAACTCATTTTCGGCCATTAAACTCTATCTGTATCGCAGTATTTTCAATCACAGACCTAATTAATGAAGAGGAGTATATCCTCACTGAGCACTTGTAATTAAAATACCCATTAGTAAGTGGGGACTATGTCATCAATTGTGACTTGTTTAGAACATTATGACCTTCTCAGAGTTAAAGTATGTGCTGTAGAGATAGAGAACCAGACAACTTTCATTCCAATTTCTGTGGTATGGAACCCATACTTCTAGATAAGTTGTGAGATCATCATAAAGATATGTCAAAGAATTTCAAATGAAGATAATCTGATACATTCAAGACAAACCACATAATTTTGAAGTGATTTAGTATGGAAGGAAAGTATTGTAAGCGTATGTTATTCAGCAATTGGGTGAGCAAAAAGCTTTTTGGAATATGAGTTGTGGTGTCAGTTTGGATCGTATGCTTTCAATGAGTGCAATTGACTCAGCCATTTTCATCTATATACTTGCCTAGTACATGCAATAAATACAGCTTTATTGCAAAGATGGTGGAGAAAGAGGAGAGAGTGAAATAATATTAAATACTTTTTTATAAACGATATCAATTCTGATTTTTTTCTGTAATATTCCTTAAGGAATACTTTATACCTGTATAAAATATTTTATTGTAATACTGAAAGAGTGTGTAATAAAATTTCCATAGAAAACATCTTCAGTAATCTGCCCAAATACACACTTATGTACATGGATAACATTTCTAACAGTGTAATATTTATATTGGCATACTTATAATTTTTTCCAATTACCTACATTTACAAGCGAGAATTATGACGTACATCATTTTATCTGTTTATGAAAATAGGTGTTTTATATGAATTATTGTTAACTAATTGCATTTTATATTAAAAACTCTCCATGGTTATTCCAGCTCTTTTCATGGGTGTAACATAACCAACCTGGTGTAGTAGTTTATTTACTCAATACAAACATTTGTTTCCTTTAGAGTAAGGATACTCCCTTGAGCACAGCGGCATTAAATGGACATAGTGATGTGGTGAAGATTCTGATTGATGCCGGTGCAGACAAAGATGTGCATGATGAGGTGAGTTAGGATGTGTTTTCAGTGAATTAGAGAAAGGATGTAATCCACTGATATGGCATATAAGACAAAATATGATTATAATAAAACATTCTTTGTAAAATAACTGTAACATTTTTGTTCTCTTCCTGAAAGTATTTTGCAATACAATTTTTTGGCTGATAAAAATGGCATATTGAGTAAAGTATGCAATTTTATCTATCATAGACAGAGGAGTCCTCAGCACTAGAATGAAGTTTTCAACAATAATATTAGAAATTCCTTTATAGACAAATAGGCTAAGTTGCACTTCTAGCATTTTGACATGACTTTTAACTTTTGGACATCATATTACTCTAATTTTTCCAATCATCAATGTTGAATAGACTGTTCGTATCAGAATCTAACGTAAAAAAGAATGTTATTCAGTTTTGTTCTACTTTCTTTGTTGAATGTACCAGTACTGCTAATGACAATATTGATCAATGAGGAGAGGAAAGAAGGATAAAAACGGCTGAACCTGACCATGTCTATGAAAGGGAATTGTGAGATGTGTTCCTGACTATATTCTATCCACTGAACCTATTTACACAAAATGAGTCAGAGATATTTCATGGATCAAGCTATTATTATATTGCTGGTCACTGGGTTGGTGGTTCTAGGTAATCGGAAAAGTCAATTTCAAGCTATCAGAAATCATGCTGTCTGCAAAATATTATCCCATGACATGACGGATGGGAATAATCTTTACGGCCCTGATACGGGTTTTGCGGACCGAGGTTGTACGGCGGAAGGGCCTGAGCGTGCGAGGGCCCGTACGCCGTACGACCGAGGTCCGCAAAACAATTATCTGGGCCGTAAAGGTTTTATCATATACCGTATTGAACGGTTGTGATATGTTTCAGTATTTATCAATAAAATTTTGATAAAGTTATGGGCGTAAATTAAAAAAAAAAACATGAGCCACGCAACTTTGCGGATTAATATGTACGATGTTGTCATTTGTTCTGTTGTGGAACGCGTCACGAGCTTGTTCTATGCGAACGCCAATGTCACTACAGAATGAACACAGATGAGTAGTTGATCCTGCTCGTTAAAATACACTTTTTCAGCAAAAAATTGAGAGGAGACTATCAAGCACTTGTTTTAAACCAATTTTGATCGGAATAAGATTCGAACTGTCTACAATTTGCTTCAAAACTACGAGCGAAGCGCATAGAAACGGGTTCGAATCTCGCGCTGACGTGCTTTCGAATGGAATGTACGTGGATAGCAACGCGCGTAGCAACTGACAACGAAAAAGTTCGAAAAAGCGCGCACACTACCTTATTTGGGCAAAGTGTGCGTTGGCGTGATACGGCAACTTATGACACACCTGTAAGAGCGCCTTTTCCCATAGGTTTACATGGGTACGTGAATCCAGGTATATGATAACTACAAATTAAGCAGTTTGTAGTGCAGTTGCAGATGAATGTCAAGATTTTGGATTAATGTTATACCTGGTAGAGCCTTAGTGACATACTCAACAAAGACGGTCAAATTCTAAATAACAAGTGAACATATAGCCAATTGGAAAATATCTGATTCAGTAATTTTTCCTGATTGATGTCTCGTCTTGAGCAGAATTTGAGTATCGGCAATAAAACTTGCGACAGAGTTTATGTCAGTAACACGAAAAATTGTCACCAAGACACTAACAATAAGCATTCAATAATGCGAGTGTAAATTAATGCATTTTGATTCTGGTCATGCAAGGAAAGAATCTCACTCATCAAGGACTTTAGACCAGATTTCTCATACCCTTTTGAAATATTTTGTCTCATATGAACTGAGACAAAATATCTTCTATTCACGTGAGAAATCTAGTCTGATGCGACCGGGTCTCTAGGGTATGAGATTCTATTAGTCCCATTTTTGTGATTGGAAATACCTTGCACTACAGCATGTCCATCAGAAAAAAAAAAACTGTCCTTCACAGAAGCATCATTCGAAATAATGCAATTTTGGCAATTCTAATGTGAGTATGAGTCAGCCTCATAAGTTTTTAGTTTGTCGTCTGCTTATACACAGAGAAGGTATTCCGGTTCAGAAACAGGGTGAAAGCAACTTCCGTTCTTCAACCTGGAACTTATGTCTGTTAACTTCCAGGCAATCTGACAGGTGATATCATAAATTTGTAGGCGTGTTCATGGTAAGGTTGAGGAGCAAGAGAACGCTTTTGAGCTATGGCAAAATTCAAAACGGAGTTAGCAACTGTTAACGCTTTCTTCAAGCGCACTTAGTTTACTGTGACCTATAACACAATACAAGCTGACATTGTAGGGGTAATTGCTTTGTGTTTGCTCGCTCTGTGTGTGGTAGGTACGTTTGATGCCCAATTGCATGGTCCCCCATTGCCTTACGTGATTTTGACATGTTGCATTGTCTGATATAGATCAAGTGCCTCTAGGAACGCTGAGTATGTAAGCCTGTCGGCATATTCATGGCATTTTTTCTCTTTGATTTCGCAAAATATCAACAAAAACCATAATATCATAACCTATGTTATGAATTTCGCCTTCCCACATTGGAGAACAGGAGAAAATTTTTAGACACCCTTTTTCTTTATAAAATCCTTCACTCAGTTTATAGCGTTCCAGATGTTCTTGCACAGATTCATTTTAACGTTCCTGCTTTTACCTTGCGTCGTGCTGTTCTTTTTAGACCAGTGTCAGCACGTACGAATATCTTGAAACACTCATTTTTATCACGATCTCAGACATATTTTAATTCTATCTGTAACAAGCAAAATTTGGATATTTTTAATAACTTCAGTAATTTTCGTCATGGATTATGTAAGATCCTTTTTTCTGAATAATTTCCTTTTTCTGGATGTATTTCTGTGTATCCTTCGCTGTGTAGTTGTTTTTTCGTTTTTTATGTGAATTCTCCTGTCTGTTTGTTTACGTTGTAACTGTTATATATTTTTCGTTTTTGTATTATATTTTAATTTTCAAACGAACCTGTTATTGGGGCAACCTGTTGGTTCGAGATTAAATAAATAAATAAATAAATAAATAAAATATTTCAAGATAACCCTACTCCCCAGTCATTGCCAGCTGAATTTCAGAGTCTTACAAATAAAAATCAGTGGAAATTTTAGACGGGAAACTCGAACATCTGTGTTTATGTCAGCCGTGTGGAAATGTTTGTGATCGAAAGAACGGGTATTGCAAATTTTTTTCATAAATGGACATTTTAGCAAAAAAAAAATATTAACATCATAAATGTAGGGCCAAACAATTTTTCAGGGGTGGTGCAATTTGGAAATAGGGGACATCACAAAGATGGTAAATCTACCAATATTTATATTTTTCAGTCATTTTATAAATTTGCCACATTGAACAAACTGCAATGGTTGAATATTTTTAAGTAAAATTATAAATTTCCTTCGTCACAGATCAAGTTATTTTTGTAAATAATTACTTTTTAAACACTTTGAGCATCATATTCGTTATGTATTTCAGGGTAAACATGTAGAAACAGCAATTTCAACAGTTTTATTTTTTTTTCAATACTATAAATGCGTGAAAACCCATTAAAGAGGCACTCCCATTCGGTAACATTTTAAAAAATCATTTTTTCAATGCCAATGGTCGATATCTAATGTGGCGATTGCGCGCGGATCGCAAGATATCGAATAAAACATGTCCTCAAAAAAGTAAAAGTTTGAATTCCGGTGGCCCACCTAAACCGAACATCAAACGTTCGGCACAGGTGCCATTGTCAACTAAGCTATGGAGTATGAGTCTATGCTGACGCTGTTGTATGCCACAGTACTCCTCGCGTCGTTGATCGGTCATGCCCCGTGGGAGAAAGCTGAGTCTTACTGACTTAGCGAACAAACGCAAAACAAAGTTCGCTGTTTCCGCCAGATAGAGCACTAGTACAGTTAGGTGCGGTTGAGCAGCCGCCGCGTGGTATGCATACACCCATACCACACAGCGGCTGCTATGTGTTGAATCACACCTGACCATATTACATAACTGTGGGGCAGACGACAAGAAGTAGTCATCAGAGGCGTCTAATATTTTACCCCTAAAACTGATATCTATGAGGTATTGGTTAAAAATATAATGAAACAGATTGACAATAATGAAAACGACAAACACTAAGGAGAAGGTTTTTAAAAAAAATACCTGAGGTTAAGGCTTAATGATGTATTTACAGTCTTCGCAGCGGGAGGTAAATTAATTGAGTCATTTAAACGTTTTTGGACTCCCTAGAATATCGTCCATCAGCACAACAACAAACCTTCGGGGGATTTTGGGTCATAATCAGAAACTTCGGGATGCGAAAACATATGCTCGGGAAATGACATGTTTTTATCGATATCTCGCGGTCCACGCACAGTCACCACGTCAAATATAGACCGTTGGCATTCAAAACATGTGTTTTAAAATGTTACCAAATGGGAGTGCCACTTTAATACTTACTGTATTTGAATTGATTATTGCCTGTATTTTAGCTTAAAAGTTAGTTATCCATTGCGTGTATACAGTGATGTGGATTCATGTGGATTCATATGAATCCATGTGTATTATTCTACAATACAGTCAACTCATTAATATGGATTTATCTGTATTATTGCGTTTTGATGCATTTTAGACAATTATGATGGGGCCACGATTTACAAACACAAAAGTCCTAACTTTAAATGGCTGAACCGATTTTTACCAGATCCGCATTTTTCATCATTCTTAAAGCACTTGGTGGAAATGGCATCAAAAGCACAATTTTAATTGTGACTTTAACTTTTCACAAGGTATACATTTAATTAACAAACACCAGGCTTGTGCATTTCACATGCACACAGGTCAGCAGGAAAGTGCCTCGTTACTATTTCCCGATTGTCTTTTCTTAGTTCTGCATTATTTAAGATTTTCTACATTAAACTATCTGTAGGCAGTATACTGTAACTTGAAATTTGTCGGATTGATCATTCATATTTGTAGTCATCCTTTGGGTTCCTTGGGTCAATATTCTACCTCATGCTGCTACATAATCTACTATTTGCCAACAATGCCATGCCAACAATTAATTACTTGACTTGACCACAAGCTTGAGAAGCTACAGCATCATTGATGGTATTTTTATAATTTGCCTCAAACCATGAATAATGATGCAATTTTGGCAATTCTAATGAGCACGTGGCAGCCTCATAGCTTAATTATAATTGACCGAACACTTATGATAAATAATGCGCCTTTAAAGGAAATGAATTTTCAAAGCGTCTTTCAATGAAGCTCAAACAGCACAGTTAAGTAAATTGAATAAGGACTCCCTTTTATAAGCGCTTGTTTATTGATGGTCATTGTAATATGTTGCCACAAATAATTTTTATTTTTACACAATATGAATTAGACAAATTTGAAGAAATACTAGTGATGTCAAACTATTTTAATGGCCTTATCATTTCCCAAGGTAGGAAATCCTTTAAAAATGTACTAAAAATTTTATTTTTACCAGCTGGGCCCACAATTGAAAATGTGTCAAGCATTTTTTTCAGGACTTTATGGTCAAATAGTAAACTTTACATCAAACTTCATATCCGAATGCTAAATTGACCCCTCTTAAATGAACAGCAAATTAAGCCCGAAACTGAGTATCAAATTTGCTGTAGCTATGTCCCCACTGATAGAATGTCATATAGGGCACCAGCTCTGTCATATACCATTGCTTCAGACTTATACTAACCATGCGGCGGTAGGCCATGCTTCATTGGCAGGATTGGAAGTTGACGTTTCTGTCAAGGCTGACTGGAGCAGGTACTTTTCGAGGTGCTCCGTGTGTCTCTTCGACCTCGTCTTTACATCTGTTTGTCTTGATGACAGTTTATGATTTTAAATATATATTGTTAAACTATTTCTTTGACGATACTAGTTTTACAAAATACATTTTTGGCCATCTTGATCCATCATAATGTCTTTTGCTGTCTCTGTTTACTCATCAGGAAAATATGTATCGGCTTTTTGGCCCAAGGGAAATACGTTTGTTTCCTTTTTGCATTAAGAAGTATTTGTCAAATAGGGATATTTGTGAACAGAAAGTAATCATAATGCGACAGTGTATCATTCATTGCACAAGGGGATAATGTCTTCTAAAATAAGAGTACAATTGTCTTTTTGTTTTGAGAATTTATGTCCTCCATACCTGCTAACAATGTCAATGGTCTTTTCAAAGGGTACACATTATTTATATTTTTGATGTCTTCTGACTCGATTTTCATAACTCTTTGTACACATACATGTACTTCATGGTTTTTTTATTTCACTCTTCAGCAAGGTTTTACTCCGCTGCACTGTGCTGCCCAAAATGGCCATAAAGATGTAGCAGAAATTCTCATTGGTGCTAAGGCTAATATAGAAGCTCCCACAAAGGTAAGTTTAACTTAACCTTCGTTACCCAGGGTATCAAATGGTGTAGATTTACTATATCCAAATAATTAAAGTTGAAGTAGCAGATATCCTCCAACAAAATATTTTTCTATTATCTTTTTTTAATTATAAGCTACTGTAGACTTTAGTCTATAGAAGCTATTGAGATGGGTATCCGTCCGGCGTCCGGCCTAAGTAAGTAAGTAAGTAAGTAAGTAAGTAAGTAAGTAAGTAAGTAAGTAAGTAAGTATGTATGTATGTATGTATGTATGTATGTATGTATGTATGTATGTATGTATGTATGTATGCATGTAAGTACGTACGTACGTACGTACATACGTACATACATACATACATACATACATACATACATACATACATACATACCGGTACATACATACATACAAACATATACATACATACATAGTCAAATATCTTGAGAACCACAGTACTTACTTATTTGATATTTGCTGTGTAGATGCAAAATATCCTTTTGAGAAACTGTTTTTTTTTTAATTTTTACTACTGTCGAGAATTTGAGAATAAGTGCCAAAAAAGCAGTTTTTGGTAAAAAATCTTCTGGTATACAGGTCCAGTGGATTAACCCAACTTAGATTTGTTCAAATAGTGATAGTGATAAAATATGCAAATCTGTATTTTTATGGATTTTTTTTTGTCATTTTTGGTCAAAACTTTATTTCATCAAAAGCTCGTCTGACAGCTTTGATATTTTGCATACAGGTTATTACAGATAAACTAAAAATGATATATTGAATACAAGATGAAATCTGCAATTTTGTATTTTTGGTGCAGTTTTTGTTTTTTGGTCAAAAATGTGTTTCTCAAAAAATACTTGTCTGATGCCGTTGATATTTGGTATACAGTTTCCTAGGGGTTGTCTTAGTGTGATATATTGAAATTTTATGTTATCTTCAATTTTTGTATTTTGGGGTCAATTTTTTTTTATTTTGGTCAAGATATTTCTTTCTCAAAAGGTTCTCATCTGAGGCTTTGATATATGGTATAGAGGTTCCTAGGGTTTTTCTTAATGTAATATATTGAAATTATGATGAAATCTTCAATTTCGTATTTTTGTAGCTAATTTTGCCACTTTTGGTCAGGCCATCCTGAAATGACCTATCAAAGATATCCACCTTCTTCATTAATGCATGTGTCACAAAAAGTTATTCTCTACATACAGTAACACAGTAGAGCTCTGTCGACTGTTGGTCGCTTGTTTTCAAAATCGCTGAACAGACAGCTTTAATATTTGTTTAACAGGTCCCTAGGATGACCTTAGTGAGATAATTTCATACAATCCGGAAACACTTAATTTTCTTTCCATGTCTATAGTAGCTTCAGAGACTTTGGCCCTATGTTTGTTTTCTTAGAGAGGAAGGATGCGTGGTAGGGAACCAGACAATTTTAATCTCTATTGTCCATGGAAAGAAACCACTGCATTATCAGATAAGCTGTTAGATCATTGGCAAAGATGTGTCAAAGAATTGCAAATGAAGAAGATCTGATACATTCAAGACAAACATCATAATATTGCAAGAACTTACTTTTTGCAGGAATTTACTTTCAATATATGCATGGATTCATAAGTTGTTAGTTGTCTCAAAGCATCACTTTAGATCTCTATCACAAGATGGCAGTGTCTTAATGTTGCTGGTCTTGATTCTCATTTTCCCCTTTTGCAAAGGCATGCAGCTGTAAATCAGTTTGTTTTGAGATCTAAAATGGCCATTTTGCAGTATGTAATTTGTTTTGAATTTGTCTGTCCAGGGTGATGTTTGTAGTCGATCTTAAGACAGGAAAATAAAGTGCAGTTAGCTGCTATGCTGCTGTTTATTAAAAGAAAATAGTCGTCGGATGTGCGCATGTGCGAGTTTCGTGTTTACAATCAATGTATCTCGTGCACGATATCGAGATGCACCTCTTCATCAAAGCTGCAACATTTAAATTATACGATGTAGATTATGATAGACATGTTTTAACTTTCACCAATAACCATCGCACCTTTGATACAGTGTTGCCATGGGTTGTATGGGTCCCATACGACCTTTGAGCGCAGTTCCAACAACTATATCCCTTTTAGATAAAATGACAGATTCATGCAATTCTTTCAGTCCTTATCTAAATCTTTGAGGAACTTTTAATATTATCTTTAATATTGTTCATTCATAAACTTAGCATAATATTCTAACCAACAAAGTAATGGTGTCTTTTGTGTAGTTTACCAAAGTGAGAATCTTTAAAAAGAACCCTATCAACTTTTTCTGCTTTTATTGTTTGTACATTTTACAAACAAATGTGGTAGTCCAGAAATAAGCCACATGTGCAAATTGTGAATTTCTGGTACTTAACGTGTAAATAAAGGAAAAAAGCGCCGGTTAACAAATGGTAACATTCTGGTTGACTAATGTTACAAATGCATTCCAAAGTTCTTGTAGACCATAAAGGATAACTTTTTGCATGTTTGATGCAAAGTATTGTAATACTAGAGATTGATCCAAAACGGGCCACTCTGTGACTCAGTGTATATTAAAAGTAACAATATTGTTATAGTTGTGTGTACATGCCAGGTTACTGTGTTGAAATATTCAAATAAAGAGTAGGCAACGTAATAAGCCATTTTTTCTTGGAGTTCCTTAAAAATACCTCATTGCCTGTTTATGTTTGAGTGATTTTCGTATCATTTCTGTGGAATCATTCAAAAAAACCTAATCAATTGCAAAGTAATGGGCAAAGGCTTCCTAAGAAACTGAATTTGAAAAAAACAACAACAATTATATTAACATTCCACATGTAACTACCATCTCGTCTGTTGCATTCTTTGTTGTCAAATTTTATATGAAACGATGCATTCTGCAAAGAAACATGAATTATATTTAATATTTATGTCTTTTTAGAAAAAAGAGAAACTTTTTTGACCTTAATTGTGGAAAACTAGCAAAGGGGAATATGCTTTAAGGGGATATGTCCTGGCCACTTTTTACTGAAATAGTAATGATTTGTTCTAAAGTTCAATGTTTTCTACTAGCAAAGTGCATAGCAGTCCAAACTAAAGTAATCACCATCTATGAAAAATAAGTATCCTTGACTCTTATTTTGTATACTATATCATTACAGCAAAATACCTTTGACGACGCTACCTCAACAAAATACACTTGTTGCCATCTTGATCCATCAAAATGTATTTTCCTATATCTCTTGACTCATAAAGGAAAAAAACACGTTTCTAGGGTATTTTTTCTGGCGAAAGGGAAATACGTTACTTTATATCATTGTTTTGTTTTCTTATTATTTTTTCAAAAGAAAGAAATGTTCTTGAATAGAAAATAATCACAATGCAAATGCATATCATTCATTACACAAGAGTATTGTGCCTACTCAAGTTAAAGGTTCAAAAAGACCAGTTCCCATACAGTTATGCTACATAATTATGCTACATAATTTCAATTGTAAAAATTTTTGTTCTTCACACCTATCAATAGTGCCAGTAATATTTTCAAAGAATACATATTATATCTTTAACGTTTTGCGAATGTATTTTCACAACTATTGCAACACCTTCCTGTACTTTATGCTTTTATATTTCACTCTTCAGATTGATTTAACTCCACTGCACATTGCTGCCCAAAATGGCCAAAAAGATGTTGCGGAGATTCTCATTGGTGCTGAGGCAAACTTAGAAGCTCTGTCAAATGTAAGTGCAACTATCTTCATAGGGAGAAGGTGATAACCGTGCTCTTCTGTGGTTTGCCGATTTATATACATGCTGACCTTCAGAATTTTTTTTTTCAAATATGCAGTAAACAATTTAGACAATCTTACCCAGGGTCTAAAATAGGCTATGATTTACTATATTTACTATACTATTTACTATATAAACTCCCAAATATTGTTTGGCTATATATGGAATTTCTAGAGTCAAAGGATAAGCGGTTGACAAAGCCAGACAGTGTTTATTTCTATTGTCTGTGAAAGGCAAACACTTCGTTTTCAGATAAGCTATTAGATTATTGGTTCAGACGTGTCCAAGAAATGCAAATGAAGAAGCCCTGATGCATTCAAGACAAACAGCACAATATTGCAGGAATTTTCTATTTAGCAAAATATCTTAGGCGTTTATTATTTAGCCAATTGATAAGCGTATAACATTTTGACTAGATTTGTGGTGTCTGTTTAGATCGTAATGCTTTCAATATATGCAATTGACCCACAACTTGTTGGCTATGTCAAAGTATCACTTTAGATCTCTATCATAAATTAATGTTCCTGGTCTTGATTCTCTTTTTACCTTTTTGCCAAAGCATACAGATAGTTGTACATGGTTCGTGTGCTGATCTAGTATTTCCATTTTGAAGTATATCATTTGTTTTTAATTTGTTTGTCCAGGGCCATGTTGTGAAATTTTAATTTGCAGTTGATCCGACGAAGGGAAAACATTGTACAGTTGGCTGCTGTGCCTTTACTGTGATAAAATGGCAGATTCATGTATTCGTTTAGTTCTTATCTGAATCTGTGATGAAATTGTAAAATTATCTTTACTATTGTTCACTAATAAACTAAACAAAGTATTGACAGCAACACAGCATATTGCATTAGGCGCTTCTAAAATTTGAAGACCTGTAGTTGTACCCCAACTAAATTCAACAATCATTGTATAAAAGAAAATATTTCACGATGGGCCACATTTAAGAATGATGTCTACAAGTAAGATCATTATATGGAAGCAAAGTGGCATTTTGACCGTCCAGTGACATCTGAACTTATTTTCCGTACAAATAATGAAGGACAGTAGTACGTGAAACTGAAATTTTCACTTAATTCGAACAACGTTATTAGAATAATGCTAGCCTATATATTACTTGTACCGAAGTTAGGCTGGTATGCAGCTGTTATGCAGCTTTTGTGTAACAGTCTTGCAGGACAGCATATGTGAATGTGAAGCAACCGTGGTCAAGCAGCATGGCTGTTGTGACTGGCATGCACCTTGAATGCTGCAACACTGTTACACCAATGTTGAGTATGCCTGTAGCAGGATTAGGCTGCATTCACAGAAAACAATGGGGTGGGCTGTAAATGGCCGGTCTCATACAACAATTTCCAACAATTTTTCTTCCCATTTACAGCGCAGGTGTGGAACGCTATCTCGGACGCCCTTCAGCAATTTCTGGATAGTGCGTGTGTACAGAGCGCGCGAGAGATATGCTCTGGCACTCATTTCCAATGAGTCCTTCGAAACCATTCAACAGTGAACGCACATATACAGCCGCGGGGGATTGGGCGCCTGGAAACCGTTTGTGTTACAGAACGGGCTTTCTGTACGGCTTTTTTTAGCGCACGCAAAATTATATTGTTCTTGATGGTGGATGTATAATAATTAGTTGTAATTTAATTAAAGTCCAGACTGACTGTCGTTTGTCAGCATGGTACACAAGTTAGCAAGCTCAATACCAGACAGTTCAACAGGCTGTAGGGAGTATAACAAGAACACAATTAAGTCAGTACGCTACCATTCTATATAGGAGAGCGCCCTCTTTTGTCCAGAATATGTACATGTTCCTTTTAGAACACCTAACCTGGGTAAGCGTGAATAACAGGATAAAATGGCAAAAAATCATGCTAGTGAGCTTATAATATTTCTTTCAGAAATTTTTTATGAATCACAACTACCGAAATTATATTTTTGCACTGAAAAATCGACAGTTATTTTTATTTTGAAAGATCAGTAGAGAATAATTAACAATTGTAGCTCTGACATACCGGTAATATCAGTAAGCTAGAGGGTCAAATCTCAGGTCTAACAAAATTCACCTTTTTTCGTCACTTTTTGCTGTTTAGTAGGAAACTTTTTTTGCTTCTAAATCAAGGAACACTGTCTTTTTGATAGCTATTGCTTTACTTTTTAACATTTTGAAAATTATTTTGTGCATTTATATGAAGTTTATATTTTTAAAAAATACTCATTTTACAGTTAAATGATAAATTTCGGGTCTAATATTTAATTTCGCAAAATGGGAGATTTAGTGATTTTCTGTCAATTTTGGGATGTGTCTTTTCAAAACTTTTGCATGGGTACCCCATATTTTTTCATATCTTTGCAATGTACACATAAAGGTTATTTCAGAAAAGTCAACTTCAAGAAAACGTTGAAGAAAACGTTTCGTAAAAGTCACCCCCCTGATTTCCACCGACCCTCTCCTTGTAAAAAATGATTGCTCCCTAACAAAATGATTGGTTAGTTTTTACCGTAATGTTCGTTACACTCAGAAATCGTTGTGTAAAGTAGCGAGCTGTCCAAGGCAAACCGGGTACATAAAAGGCAGGGATCCCATTGGAAAACACCCCAGCTACGGAGCCACAGCTAACCGTGTACACTGCTGGCATGAATACGTCAGCTCGACATTGCGTTTAGGTTTCAGTCAGGTAGTGTTGAACATCTTCAAGTGGAACGGCGCGATATGTGTTTATTTTTTGTGCACGCACATCCTTTACTGATATACTGGCTTGTTATAGTTGGTGGGGGGACTTGAAAAATTTTGATCATATAGAGGGGGATTTGAATTATTTTAGGGCATTAAGGGGGATCTGAAAAAAAAGGTTTCAATAAAAAAGTGATTCCTCCAGCCACCTAATCGTTATTTGTGAACGCAGCCTTATGCAGCAACACTGTTATAACCATACCAGTGCAGGAGTGTACCATGTATGCCGCATCACTGGTACAGCCATGCCAATGCAGGATTGTAACTGCTCTAATACTAAAGGTGTGGTCACTTAGGATGAAACAGTTTCACCTCATTGTGGACACAGCACCTTAATATTAGCTTTAGTATGGGTATTTGGTGGCTGTTCTTGTTTTTCTGTTGATGAGAATAGTAAACAACTAACATACAGACTGTACAAACTGCAGCATATATGTGACTATATTTTGTTTTTGGGAGAATTATCACGTACGCACTCAAAACGTCTACACAACTAAAATGTACACAAGTTGCTTTGATTTCAAATACATTTTGATTTTACACTAACTTGGGACTACAAAACGTATATACATGTCCTGTTTGCCCTTCTCATAGCTATAGCAAATTTGCTTCAGATGTGTTAAACTTATTCAATGAATGTAATGAATCAAAAAAAAAACTATATAGTTTTTTATGTACAAATTTCTCAATCCCCTGATCTTTAATTAATCGACAAGTTGTTTATAATCACAACAGTGGACAAGTGAAACTAATCTTGGACTAGTAATTTGGTCTGATTCCATATTTCCGAACGATTTGTTATGTTGAAATAATTTACAGTTAAACTTGTAATATCTAGCTGGCTGACAAGGTGATAAGCTCCACAAAATACAGGGATCAAAATTCCACTGACCATCCCCAATCTGTACATAAGTGGTTAGTTGTCGATATCAAAGGAACAAAAGACGATAAAAAATATACGTATCACAGTAAGTTACTCGCGACTCAACTGAACTGCTTAAATTAAATGTTTGTAATAAACAGCCTTGCCCAAGGGCCACAAACATTTCATCATAAAAGGGCAGTTATAACTTTAATGTATATTTCCAGGGCTTTTTTCATGTTTTTACCTCCGATTAATGTTCAACTCCAAAAAAGCATGTTGAAATGAGCAGTCTTGAGAATACACAATGCATGTGCTTTGTTACTGCTAACTGCCGGATATAAGTCCAAACTATAATATATTTGTCACAGTATCTGAGACACCAACTTTCTTGGTGGTGATGGTGAAAGGGAGGGTTTTATATTTGAGCAGTTTTTGTAGTTTTAGTTATTCTCAATCAGATATATTTTAACCAATACAACATAGATATCAGTTTTTACGTGTAAAATATTAGCCGCCTCTGATGACTACACTTTGTTGTCTGCCACACAGTTACGCGTGGTTCAATACATAGCGGCCACCGTGTGGTAGGCGTGCATTCTACGCGGCGGCCGCTATGTATCAACCGCACGTATGTGTGCTAGTTTAATAATAACACATGAGAGCGAGGGCAATATCACGATTTATTGCCTGTTCAAGGGCTGGTGGTCATGATTGAAATACTGATGATGCCCGAGCCGTAGGCGAGGGCATCATCAGTATTTCGACCATGACCACCAGCCCGAGGGGTGGCAAAATATCGTGATATTGCCCTTGTATCACCCCAATATGTAATAATTAACCCAATATGTAATACTAACCCAATATGTAATAACACTTAACCCAATATGTAATACTAACCCAATATGTAATAACACTTAACCCAATATGTAATACTAACCCAATATGTTATAACACTTAACCCAATATGCAATAAAACTAATCTTGGGATATAATACTAAGCAAAATAATACAAGAAATGTCTAACAACCATCAACGAGTCCCTGTGTAGCCAAAACACTTCAAAACTTTAGATAAAAGTGGAGACAATTATTGAGATCAGTAACCAAGCCAACGTCGAGCATTTAAATTTAAATTTTAATTGTTCCTTAATTTTCATACACTGGAAAATACCTGCAAACACACACATTTCTTATAATCATTTAGCAATACGGAAAGAAAAGTTTCACCAATATTGCTAGTTCTTGACCTTACAACAATCAGAAAATGACAGCAATGGTTCATTTTTTTTACTTGTTTGTTTACATGCAGAACGCTTATGGCTGTCAACATTCATAAAACCAAACACAATTTATGGTAAATATGAAAGCGACTACTGATATATTAATATGATGTATAACATCACAACATTATGGGTAAATAAACGGGAATATTATCCAGACATAAATATTTCAACAGATTAATAAAGAGAAGAAACTATACATGATAGCACTGAAAGGCTGAAGTGACCAACTTCGATTGAATGATAATACTGGCCTTCCGTTTATAAGGCTTACTTTATGGGATAGAAAGAAATATTCATTAATCTATTTTTGGTATTCTCTCAAAATATGTGCCCCCCACACAATATTTTTTGGGTTAACTCAATATGTAATTATCGATCTATTTTAGGTTCACTAAATATGTAATAAACCTTCCATTTAATAAAGTCCCCAAAGGAGAATGCATTGAAATTTTATTACATATTGGGTTAGCTCAGTATGTAATAAAGTCCCCATAGAGAATGCATGGAAGGTTTATTACATATTGGGTTAACCCAATATGTAATAAAGTCACCATTGAAAATGCGTGGAAGGTTTATTACATATTGGGTTAACCCAATATGTCATAAAGTCCACATACAGAATTCGTGGAAATTTTATTACATATTAGGTTAACCCAATATGTAATAAAGTCCACATAGAGAATGCATGGAAGGTTTATTACATATTGGATTAAGTGTTATTACATATTGGGTTAGTATTACATATTGGGTTAAGTGGTATTACATATTGGGTTAGTATTACATATTGGGTTAAGTGTTATTACATATTGGGTTAGTATTACATATTACGTTAATTATTACATATTGGGGTGATACAGCCCTCGCTCTCATGTGTTATTATTTTTATTACACCGAACAAGCAAACATGCAAAGAAACAAAAACACAAAGACTTCTTCAAGTACAGTTCGCCTTCTGAGTCCGGACCTCAACGTAAAATGTTGTCAGTGCCGAGTCTGGGGTTGCCGCTAAAGTTTGCCAATCTCCTCGGTGGCGTATCCAAATTTGTTGCTTGCATAGTCGCTGAACACAGAAATTGCATTCCTTGTTGCCATTTTCATTCGTTTGCTGTTTACTTGCATCAAAATATCGTCTAACTGTGCCGGTGATAGCTCTGCATGACGTTTGCAGCCATAAGTTGCCAACTGCAAAGTACAACAAGTGAAAGACAATTTGTTTTGCGCAGAAAGGATGCACAGTAAGTAAAATTACGTCATCAATGTAATATCAAATGCAGAGGGCATCATCAAGTTCGCAGAGGGCATTATCACATTCGCATAGAGCATCATCTAGTTCTTTACATGTCACGTGAGTAGTCTTTAACAAATGGCAGTGCACGTTGAATGAATGAGGTGTAATAATCACCTATGCGAATTCTGTTGGAATCAGCAAACTTTGTTTTCCGTTTTTTTTCTCCGAGTCAGTAAGACTCGGCTTTCGCCCACGGGCATGATCGATCACCTACGCGAGTAGTTCAAGGTGTTAAGCAGCGTTAGTTGACAATGGACCCAGTGCTGAACGTTCGATGTTCGGATTACGAAGCTGAATTTAGGTGGGCCACCGGAATTCAAACTTTTTCTTTTTTGATGACATGTTTTTATCGGTATCTCGTGATCCGCGCGCAGTCGCCACATCAAATATTGACCGTTGACATTAAATAAATGTGTTCCAAAAATGTTACCAAGTGGGAATGCCACTTTAAAAATCCAGTATAAACTATTCTTGTCATTGATGGTCTTCCAAAATTTTTTTATAGGTCTTCCAAAATGTTTCTGTCAAATACAATCTCTTTGATAACAATCAAACACATTCTTCCCAACACTAGCGATGCTGTTGCGTAATTAACCCATCCTCTCACACGAGTTGATAATCCTCACTGGTAATTGTACAATTGTTTAAACTTTTGACAAGTTATTACGTCAGAATATATATTCTGTTAATTGCAGGATGCATCCAAGGTTACACGATCACAATTGTGAATACAATGCTAGTGAATTCAACTACTTGTTCTTTGTCCTTTTAACTCGTATAACTTCAGTTAAACAAAATAGTGTCAGGGACACTGTAATCCCATTTTACAGAAATACTAAGTAGTACTACACACATGACATTTCATTCCTACATAATGACTACCAGGAAAAATTCCACTGCAAGTGCAAATCAATCTTGTACCACAGTTATATGAAGTGCTTAACCTCAAAATAACATTTGCACCTACCTTGAAAGTGATGGTATTAACAATTTCAAAGAGGAGTTTTTGACCAAAAAAGGCAAATATTCCCCAAAAAATACAAATATGCAAATTTCACAATGATTTCAACAAATACTATTTTGGTCGTCACAAGGAACCCAAACCAAATTTTAAAGCGACTAGACCATTTGCTTGCTTTCAGAGAAGAAGGTCGTCTTACATAAAGAGCAACAATTAGAGAAAAAAATTGTTTAAAATATGAAGCAATCAATATAGACAGCAAATCATTATGGCTGAATGAGTGTGGTCTTAAGTAGTTAAAAACCAAATATGACGATGAACAGATGAGTAGTTCCCGAGTTCTTGATTTTTGACCATTCTGACCTTTTTCTACTTCATTTGGATATTTATGAGACTGACAAATTCATTTTAACAGCGGCACATCTACACCACATATGACATCACTACACCAAACATCGGCTTAATATGTGCAGTGGTTCGGGAGTTTTCGAAATGGACAGACACACATCTATACATACATACAGACAGACAGACATATTACATACATATTTTCCACCATATAAACTCCCAGTTGCTGTGTTTGTATGGCAAATGGGAGGTAATACAAATAATTATACCCTCAAGATCAGTATAAAGTGTTATTGTTATTATTGGTCTTCCAAAATGTTGTGTTTGTGTAAAATACCGTCCTTTGATAAAAATTGAAAAAGCCACTTTCTTCCCAACACTAGTGATACTTTTCAATAACTTACCCATCCCATGCAGCAACGTACCTATATTCTGGTAACTGCAGGATGCATCCCGGGTTACGCAAACACATTGGTTAATGCTAGTGGACTGAATTCCTTGTTACTTGTCCTTTTAACTCACGTAACTTCAGTTAAACAAAATGGTGTCAATCAATTTGTGCTCCCATTTTACAGAAATACTAAGTACTAGTACACACATGACATAATTAGTTCCTGCAGAATGGTTACCAAGAAAATTCCTTTGCAAGTGCAAAAAAATAATTGCAATCATACCAATCCATAAGTCAATAACACCAGGTCAGAACCCGCAAGACAACAGCTGTAAACACAAACACAAAACAGCACAGAACAGACAGTAAATAGACGGTACACAAACAAAGTCAAATTCATGAAAGAAAGATTTATGGACCTATGGCCAAAATACCAAGAAGTGATGTCAGGTGTTTCGAAATCAATCTTATACCATAGTTATATGAAATGATCAACCTCACACTGATCTTTTCACCTTCTTTGAAAGTGATGGGATAAACATTTTCAAAGAAGAGTTTTTCACCAAAAATGGCGAAAATTGCCCCTAAATTTAATCCTAATTATATTTAATCCAAATACTATTTAGCTGATTTCAAAGAACCCGCAAACCAAATTTTAAAGCAAACAGAAAATTGGTTTGAGAAAAGATTTTGTTACTAAAATAGCAAAAACTAGAGAACAAAGAAGCAGCCAATATTGCCTTCCAATCAATATGGTTAAATGAGTGTGGCCTATGAGGTCTATAAAAACCAAAAATCACGATTATCGGGTGGGTAGCTCTTGAGTTTTTGGTTTTCGACCATTTTTGCCTTCCCTCTTTCTACCTAATTTACATATTTATGAGACTGACAGATTCATTTTAACAACAGCATATGTACACCACAGATGGTATTACTACACCAAAAATCAACTTAACATGTGCAGTTGTCCGAGAGTTTTTTATATGGGAAGACAGACATCCATACAAACAGACAGACATATTACATTTAGACTTTTTTTCAACCGTATAACCTCCCTGTTGCCATATATCTATGGCAAAAGTGTGTTACATGAGAGAAAACGAACAAAAGATAAACTCAGCAATTTCTGTATAAAACAAACTTTATTACAAAAGAAACAAAAAAACTGGTTGCTAAGTCAAGGGATAGATTACAAACTGTAAAAGCGTACAGGCTACTTATCTCAGCTTGGACGGCAAAGCTCAAGTCTCAGAGTTGTAACAGTCAGTCGGATGAATAAGGGACTCTTTGGTTTGCAGGCTTGCAGTTGCACAAAGTCAACAGTATAAATCCAGAGTGGGAGTGAAGGTCTTGAAAAGTCTTGAAGTTACTACTGCTGGAGTTTCCAAAGAATTGAAGTAACACGCAAGAGACACGATCCCATTACGACTTCGCCGATGCTAACTCGCCAAGTATGCAACCCCGAAATTTCGGGGTTAGTTAATATGCTAAGCCGGTCGGAAGGTGTCAAGCACGTACACATCAATAATACCAAAATCAAACTTCTCGAACAGCATTTGCATGCAAGGCAGTGTGTGAAAACCTCGAGTATTTCTCCTGTGATGTTGATTGAATATTATTTTCGTCACAGTCCCTCCACAAGAGACTATGGTTTCATGGTATTTTCGAATTCTGACGCCACCTGGCAATGGCGATGTGACATCGGTACAATAGAATTAAAAGACGCTTTGTTGTACCAACACCTGGCACAGAAGCTGAAAATGGTCGAACAACGCTAGCACGGTCACTCCACAAAAACGAGTGGAATGGCCGTAGCGTACAGACTTTGCTCGACTTCTATAGCTTGTAGTATTGACTGCTACTAAAATTTATATTTTATAAGTATAACTCCTACTTATTTTTCGGTACGTACTTTTGACATAGTGGCAGCTGCATACCTTACCTCACCAGACCTAACAAGAAAAACAGAGACATTGTCTATGTATTCGACTCGATTGCATTGCATCCTGATGTAGCCTCGCAAGTCACAATCGTAATATCAAACGTTTTGAATCAGACAAGAAATTCCGTCAGAAGAAAATCGTAATGAAAATTTGTACCATTCTTGAGTCATCAAACACTCCAAGCAGAACATTTACATCAAGCAGTGGAGAATGAATTCAATTTTTAAATACCTCAAGTGTAGGTAAAGCTACATCCGAATAAAAAATATAAAAATACAAAATCGAAAGTCCCTTGGTGACGCCAATTTTTTATGCCGGTGATAATGAGGCGGCCACGGGCCTCGGACGGAATGATATTTAGTGTCAGTCGTAGATAAAGGTTTTGATTCGTTCTTTGATTTACTTGAATTTGTGGTGATTCGGACTCAGTATTTGCTACACAAAAGGGTGTAACGTGTAAGACAAACGCTCATGACTGTGGTATTTACTAACTGGTCATTAAACCACGGTGACTTCATTATTTTGAATCCTATCTGCGGACGGCAGTGGATCACGTGGTTCATGCTTCTTATATCTCTCGCCAAATGCCCTTAGCAAAAGGTTAGATCATGTTTTGTCTAAATAATGCATCAAAACAATGCAAAATTTGTTGAAACAGCATTTGATGGACATTCATGATGAATTCATACAGCATGAAAAGGTGTTGAAATTATTCCTCTGGTATAGTGATTCGCTTGCTCTTTACAGAACTCCCTTTTACATTGTTAGCCTGTTAGCCTTAACATGTTTATGCCAGCATAAGCCGCATAAACACTAGAAGCGAGGACTGCGTTCCTTTTTTGAACATAGCTTACAAACTGCAATTAACCAGTGGTACACATTATCTTTGAAAAGTCCCCCTTAAAGCCCCCACTCAATTATCAGATTTATCTAATATAAATATTATTTCCTTGATAAAATATTCAATGGAAAACAAAAGAATGACAAACTGTTAATGGGCTGTTGACACATTTGCTAATGCGAGAACCTGGGATTGAGAAGGGCGCCTTTAACTAATAACACAGTGAGAGTGATAGTCACTGAAGGAAGACAATTTTCACGAAAACGAGGATATCTCTCACTGCAAGTTGTTGTTGTAAGGCAACCAATGCCAATATTGCAATCCCCATCCTACGTTACTGCAGACATGCCTTCAAAATGACTCAGCTGAAACAGTTTTTTGATCATCGCAGATTTTTTTAAAGGGATATATGTCACTTTAAAATCATATCATTTCATGGCCAAAACAGTGACCATGAAGTTTGAATTGCCATTTCCAAATTAATGTTGGTATTTTAGTCCTGATGGTGTAGTGTAGCCTCCGTCGATTTTAACTTTCACTGAACGAACGTGGCGAACAATGATTGCTTCCTTTCTCGCTTTGTCTCTTTGTCCGTCTACATGTATCTTCTCTGCCTGTATCTTTATACACAGTCGATGTCACTCAGAGAATCTTTCTATCCATCCACATGATCTATCTATCTAGCTATTTGTCTGTCCGTTATTTTTTATTTATGCAAATTGCAAATACTGGTCGAGAGGTTTCATAGCTTTGTGACAAAACTCTCGCAATGACAATCACTGGAAGAAACTGGAATGCGAAATGAATTGCCCGGTCAACTTCCGGTTCGTCTAGGCTCGAGACAAAGACGATCTCGCTTATGTGAAACATTGCCGTTCTGAAGATACACAACGTCATATTCAGATCAGAAGGCATTCATGACCCACTGGGTTTAACCTCCTCTCCTGCTAAACAACAGCATCTCGTTGACGTTTACACATGATAAAAATAATCTATGTTTATTTCTAAGTTTCTCGAAAGAAGTTCAGCACTGCAATAATGTGAAACTTTGATCAGGACACACTACAATAATATCTGGTAACACTGCGTTCAGATCTCACGGGCGGATTCAACACTTCCTCTAATTCTGGCATTCATATTTGCGGTAGCAAGGGCGAGTGTAGTTGGAGTAAATGGACTGCCTTCCGGGTTGATGTTTAAACACTAAAGACCAAGCTCCTTGACAGCATTTTCAGCAACAGGATTCTTGTTGACATTCTTTACATTAACAAGGTCCTGTTCAATGCCTAGTGTCTTCAATGTTGGGTCTTTCAAGAGCGCAATAAGCCCTGGTCCGCAGTCGATACGTATGGAGAGTATGCTATCACCAAGGGGCGTAAATCAGTACACAGGACAACAATGGCATTGTGGATTTGAGCATGTTGTTCATTGTCGATTATCATGGTCTTTGTGTACAATGATACGGTTTCACGGAGTACAAAAATGTACTGCATTGTATCAGCCACAAAGGATCTACCCAGTTGCTGAGGAGGGTTTGAAGACGATTGTGGTTGGAGGATCGATGGACTGACTTTAAGGACGTACAGTGGTGGCAAGAGGTGCATGTTGCATCATTGGCCTTATCCAGGTCAAGTGCAAAGAAGTATCTGTTGAACAGGCGTTTCATTTGTTTATTGGACGGATGGTTGAATTGCAGGTGAATGGCCATGAGAAGTCCATCCATAACCATTATTGGAACCATAATGCGTTTCCTTTTGGGTTGGAATGGTTGGGAGTCTTTGACAATGAGGAGACCATCAGTAGCAACAGTAATGGAGCGCAAGTACCTATTGACATCTGGAATCTTGACAAGTTTTTTGAAGGACGTGTTCCTTTTGTGAGATGAGCATGTGTGCGTCTCAGTTCTGGACACTCCATTTGTGTGGTGAGCCATGCTGATCGGTTGGTAAATGGCATCTTGGCTGTACCATCAATGACATCCTCGCCTGACACGGACCTTAGAACAGTGTTTTCAATTTTGTTGACGAATTTGCAAATCTGACAGCTATTGTCTGAACACTGGGCAAGGTTTCTGCTGGCAAAGTCGGTTGGTACATTAGCGACGCCAGTGATGTGTTTTACGTCAACATAGAAGCGACTGACCAAGGACAGAAAGGTAGTAACCCTTGAACTTGTAAAGAACTCCCCTCTTCATACTTTATATTGTACGCTTGGACACAAGGGCGACTGTCAGTAAAGACCTTGGTAGTGAGATCTGATTGGATAATGTGTGGTGAGAAGTGTTTAACGGCCGCTCCGATACTCAACGCTTCAATTTCACATGGAAGCCAGCTAACCTGGTGCTTTTTCATTTTTGCATTGAAGAATCCAGACAATAGGACTTTGTCCCCCTTACGGCAGTACAGGGTAGCGGCTATACCACTCTTTTTCACTGAACCATCAGTAACTATCCAGAGCTGGTCGGTTGGGCAAGGGATAGTAATAGATTTGTTGTCTTTCAGAGCTTCTTGTGCTTGTTTGAAAGAGTGTGTCAGGTTATCTGACCAACTAATCTTCTCTTGTGATTGTCTGCCAGCAACAGCGCAATCAAGCGGGTCCATGAGATCCGCGTATCCCTTGAGAACTCTGCTGAGAACTTTTTACGCGCCCATGTAAGAGCGGAGTGCTTTGACAGTGGTAGGAGGAGAGACTGACGCCAAGGCGGCTGTTCTGTGTGGACTTGCGGTCAATGTGCCGTTTGACCAAATCCACCCCAATATTGTTGTGGATTTCGGGCAGACTTTGGTTTTCCTGGCCGACAGTCGCAAGTTATTGTTGTTCAGTAGTCAGGTGGCTTAGCAACAAAAAATAGCAAGATCGTTACACGGATGACAAAAGTGCCAAATTTGCTACAGATGTTTGCATATATGTGTAGATCAAAATTGGCTATTGCTCCAAAAATTTGGGCCTCGGAAAGGCTCGATGACGTCATAAATTCAAAATGGCCGCCATTATATTGCTTAAAAATGGTAAAATACGGTTTATTTGGCCAGTTTTCAATATTTTTTTAAATAATCAGACATAAACATTCTCAATTATAAATCAAACATTAAAGTGACGTAAATCAATTATTATGATGATGACATCATAAAGCCAAAATGGCCGCCAAAATTCAAAATGTCCGCCGTAACATTTTCTAAAATGTTAAAGCATTGTTAATTTAGCTTGTTTCAGCATTTCATTGCCTGAACTGAAATTAACTCCCCAAATTACAGACAAAACATATAATTGATGCAAATTTATTATTGTGATGACGTCATAAAAACAAAATGGCAACCGAAAGTTACAAAATGGCCTATTATGAAGTTAACTGTGCTTGGCACAATAGCCCATTAACGTGACAAAATTATAGTTTAACGGTAATGTACAGTTTGTATTAATATTCCACAACTCAAAATAAAAGATAAATGTAACAAAACTTAGCCAATAAGTTCAACACAAGTAAGAGACTCTTATGAGATTATTTATTATGAAACGATGATCTATGTTTGAAAAATCGAATCCATATAAAAGGAAATGAAGGCAACTTCACACACCTTGTTTATGATACGGTATAGTGAGTAGATCAATGTGGTTTAGTGATAGGGAAACATTGTGAGAAACCAGGAAATCGATAGTGCTTTGACCCTCCTAATGTGACATTGGTCCCAGAAAAAAGGTTTTATGTTGGTGATTCCTCCCAGCGGCGTTTCGGGCCAACTTGAAAGTTGGGTTCCGAAAAATGTCACTTTTTAAACGTTCCCATACGAATATTTGACCGGATTTGGGATTTTATATAACTTTCTCCGTTTCATGGTATGTGATATCAGCTATTTCTGGTGAGCCCAAGCTGCATCTATAGATTTCTTGGTATTTTTCTCAGTTGAATTAAAATATGCTGCGTTTCAGAATAATCGACAGTAAGGCTTTCATGTACTTTGTGTGTGGGTTTTTGTTTGTATCAGTTGGCTGGCACTGTTTCAGAGTCCAACGCTAGGATTGCAGAATTTATGGCTTCATTTTTGGCATTTTTTTCTACATTGATACCACTAATGTTACCAGAATGGAGTTTTCTTGTATTTTTATTGATTCTAACTAGTTAATTGAATTTTTGTGTCCCTGACATATGTAAGTCGTCTTTGCACGATTGGTTTTCTGACAAAGTCTAGAAATTCCGAGATTTGGTATATTGGGCTCGAGCAGCCATTTCTATTGAGACGTTGGATGATGATTGTTCCTTCCGCTTGGGTTTTGTGTATTTTTGGTGGGAGATACCATCGTGGTGTACAAATTATTCTACTCATCGAAATGGGGAAACTCTAAATCACCTTGTTAATGATCGTCTTGTCGCAGATAAATTATTTAATATACTATTTCCACTGTATAGTTAATGTCGCCAAGTGTTGCTTTAATACACAGTAATAGTGTACATTTCGCAGCGGTCTATAACTTTCTTTAGTGTCATTTGTCGTATTGACAATTTCCATGCCTCTAACTTTATTGATGGGTTTTATTGTGATTTGTTTGTTTCTAGAGAGCTTGTTCAGAGCAGTCTTTTCTGTTAGAGTTATATTCTGTCTGATGTGGGTTGCGAATGCAATTTCCTCTATCGATCTAAGTTGCTTGGAGACAGTTTATAATTTTGGGTTTTCCGCTGTTAGTAGTGTCGACATTAGACTTATCTTAGAACAGCTGTCTGATTGATTGATTGATCGTTTGTTTCTCATGATATTGCACAATCTCATGATGCGAATAAATTTGTTGATATCTGATAGGACAATTTTTCTGTGCAGGCACTTCGGCACGGGAATAAATTTCAGGCCTTTGCTTAATGCTTTGCTTTCAACATTTGATTTGCAAGATTTTTTAATGAATCTGAGAATCTTTCTGAGTTCTTGGGGTTTTTTTAATCTTCGTATTTCTGTTTATATTCTTCCCGGCGTTTTTTTTATGTTTTTGGTTTCCAAACAGTAAAACGAGACCAAAAACGAAAGGCAGAAAGACGCTTTTCATAAAATTCACGAAAGCTGCAAAAAAGCAAGGTAAGCTATCTTCAAATTAAAAGACAAAAAGTATTCTCTTTGTTCATAAAACCATTGCCAATCGGTCATTTGTAGGCCAGCACATCCTCCAAAATGAGAACTACTGTAACACAAAACTATGTGTCTGTCACCACACATCGAGACATAAAAACAGTAAATTCAACAAACGAAACAGGCTTCTGAAACAAAGGAAGCAAATGACCAAAATCACCAACATAAAACCTTTTTTTCGGGGATTTAGGTTACATGACCAGGGTCAAAGCATGATTTATGCACAGGTTTCTCGCCATGTTTTTCGTTATCATGTCACATAACCAAGCAGAGTGGTTAGAAAATATGCAACATAAACCTAAATTACGTACTTATATAAAAATTAAATCATTGTATAAAGTTGAAAAATATGTAAACTTTAACTAAAGTCGTAGTCAACGGTCTCTGTTAGCTCAATTTCGTATGGGTATTTTACCCCTTCGTATTGAGACAGGGAGATTTAGAAATGAACCACTGCAAGATCGTATCTGTAGATTTTGTGATGAGATTGTTGTGGAGGATGAATGCCACTTTGTATTTTAATGTCATCAATATCATCAGTTAAGACGTATGTACATTGGAACAATTCTTGACACAATTAGGGATAAACCTATTATAGATAAAACAAAAATACCTGTTTTCTTAGCCTGTTAGGCAATATCAACAGTTACGACGTATGTACATTGGAACAATTCTGGACATAATTAGGGATAAACCTATCATAGATAAACTAAAATACCTGTTTTCTGAGCCTGTTAGGCAGTTTGCAAAATTTATTGAAAAAGCATTTTATAAACGAAAAGAAGTTTTGTATATGTAACGCCCTTACCGGTACATTCATCTCGTGCTCACTCTCACTCATTTGTATATATTTACGCTTCTTTGACATCTTCAACTCTTTGTACTGTAGAAAAGTTAATTGAATGGTGACATATAAGCCCATTGGGCTAGGCAACTCATAGAGTTGCAAGTCACAATAATAAACAATTACTACTACTACTATTACATGAAATCACACTACTATTGATCTACTCACTATATCGTAAAATTTTCAAAGGTAAAACCGATGCCTCATTTCCTTTACACTGATTCAGTTTTTCAGACAGAGGCCATTGTTAAATAATCAATAATTTCATTATAGTTTTTAACTTGTGTTGAACTTATTGGCTAAGTAGTGGTAAATTTATCATTTATTTTAAGTGTATAGATCATCAAGACAAACTGTACACTACCTTAACACTATAATTTTGTCACGTAAATGGTTTATTATAATAAGGATAGTGAACTTCATAATAGGCCATTTTGTAGTTTTCGGTTGCCATTTTGGTTTTGTGACGTCATCACAATAATTAATTTGTATCAGTGATATGTGTTGTCCTTAATTTGGAGTGTTAATTTCAGTTCAGGCACTAAAACTAGACACTGGCTTAATTAACAGTATTTGAACATTATCACACGATATTATGGGGATATTTTGAATTTGGGCGGCCATTTTGGCTTTATGACGTCATTACAGTAATTGATTTGCATCAATTTAATGTTTTATTTGTAATTGAGAATGTTTATGTCAGTTTATTCAACAAAATCCAAGTGATCTACTATACTGTACGGGTGATCGATTGTCAAATTCTTTGTTTTGTTGAAGATTTACACGTGGTCGTGGATCCTATTCGCTGCCACCACGGCAATAAAGACAAACCAATTCCGTACGATCGAACCTTTAATGGCTGACAAGGCAGAAAGTACAAAACAAGAAAGATCAAACAACGAACAAACAAACAAAGGTCTATAGAACCTCAACACAAGTGAACGTGTGTTGGCACAGATTCACTAACAAGCTTTACAAAATCAATATTGTGAATGGAACAGTACAGAAATTGGCGACAAACAAATCATCTCTTAACACTCTCTAACAACTAAGAGCAGAAAATGAATTCCTTCATCCCACTGCTTCTCTGTCAATATAGGAGGTCGTAATCAAATATTTCAAAGTTTTATGAAATTGCTCGAGAGCACCTTGACTGTCTCGGTGATAGGCGGATGAAATGTAATGTTTAATGCCTAGCAGATCCATTACTTGCTGAAAAATTCCAGACATAAATTTGGAGCCTTAATCGGACTTGCCAAATAAAGTGAAAAATTTGACTATCGCTCTCGCTATAGTCTGTGCCTTAATATTTCTTAGTGGTATGGCTTCAGGGAACTGAGCAGATGTAGACATTGTTGTCAATATGTAGTCATTTCCTAATCCTGTTTTTGGTAGTGGCCTGACACAGTCTATTAGTATGCTACTAAATTGTTCTTAAAATGCAAGAATTGGCTGTAAAGGGGCCTTTGGTATGGTATAATTTGGCTTTTTTACCATTTTACAGGTGTGACAAGTTTTACAGAAATGTGGAACATCCTGTGTGAGATAAGAGCAATAAAAGTTACTGACGACTTTATGATAAGTCTTCCTGACCCCTAAATGACCAGCCAAGGGTAGGTTTCCTGGGCCAGGTGTAATATTTCAGCACGGTGGGACTCTGTAACCACAATTTGATGTTTTATAGCCCAATCGTCACCGACCAAGACATCTGGAGGTCTCCATTTACGCATGAGAATATCAGATTTTGTATAATAACACACAGGGCAATATGAAGTTTCACCATCATCATCTATCCAGTCAAACAAACACTAAATATCTGGGTCTTTGTGTTGTTCTGCAATGAGATTTGATCTAGACAATGTCTGACCTTGGTCAGCAGACGTTTTATTGAAAGTTTTGATTCCACGAGCGATAACTGAATAATCCGTATCAAACACCTGACTAAGAAATGTGTCATTTAAGTCAACATCTGTGACCCCTTTTTTGAGACTATTTTGATTTTCAGAAGTTTTCTTTAACAGCACATGAAGGATATAAAACCAGGAATTAAATTGCAGTAAAAATGCACCTACTTCTGGCTCGCGGCACGCGGCGTGTGGCACGTGGCACGCGGCACGTGAATTAGGCTTATCTGTAGAATTACATGGTTCAACCCATCCTACGTTAAGAGTGTGAAAACCAATATGAGAAAGGAATTCTTCCATCTCCTTGAGAAAAAAATTCCTGGACGATTGTAATTACATAAAGTTCTTAACAAAAATACAGTCAAATTAAGCTACACAGGTGCATGTTAAACATGGACATTATTGAAAATCACACAACAAACTGGTTACCAAGCACAATGATAAACTACTCACTGCCAGCCATATCGAGACAAATTGCAAGCTCCAGTGAGTTTGCCAGTCTAAATCTGTAACCTATAAAGCTACATTACTGTTACTAGTTATACCAATGAGGCGAAACATAACATCAGTTTTACTGACAACACATTTAAATCACGCTATGCAAATTATGTCCAATCTTTCCAAAGCAAGGCATAACCAACAGCACAGAATTATTGAAGTATGTCTGTCACGTGAAATCTAAGGACATACCATTTAATATATCATGGTCAATCTTATCAAAAGCAAGTAGTTAATCAATTTTGTCTAAGAAATGAAACCTTTGTCTTACAAAAAAGCTAATCATAATCAGTACAGATAAGTCCAACCTTTTAAACAAGTATTCTTAGTTAGTCTCCAAATGCCGACAGAAAAACAAATTTTCCTGGTCAAATTACAATTCAACTAACCACAACAAATGGTTTGACCCAACCGGATACTTATGTAAGCACCTGCAGCAAATTTTATACAATAAAATCTACCTATCTGACAATCACATGTATGCGGGAAACTTGAGTAATACGTACCAAACATACTTGAGACAAACATGTAAACTGTGTAGGAACCAAGCCAAGGCTTTTTAATCAATGATCCAAATTTATTTTCTATGTGATTGCAACAGATAGATATGTAATGAATGCCAAAAATCACGTTTAACATCAGGTTTTATTGTGTGTACGTCTACCCTCGGTCGAAGTAGGGCAAGTATTTTGTTTAGATTCGCCATTGTCTATTGTTGAACAATAGTTTCTTGCAAAATTGTTTAGCCCTTCTAAGTTATAAAAGCTCACCATATATTGTCAAGTATAGATATTTTTCATCCTATTCAGTCCAATGTCTTAATTCACGTTCATCCATGTCAAAGGCTGTTCAATACTTAGATTCCACACTTGAATTTACATATTCCAGCTCCTGACAATTACATTTATTGGTTATGCTGGAGCAGTAGTAATCAACCAGTTCAAGAAACATTTTGACTATTTGACAAACTTCACATTTGTATCAAACAATAAGCACTGAGGAGGTACAAAGTACTTCGGTGCCCCCGGGCCCCTTGTTACCTTTCAATATTTAAGCAATGAGAATTGTGCAATCACAACCTAACTACTCTAATATTTATTTCTTCGTATCTTAATGGGAACTTTTCAAGGCGATCATAAGAAATTGCAAGCTGGTGAAGAGTTTCTTATAAAAATTTTACCAAGAATTGGAAAAAAAAAGAAGAGTATGAAAAACATAAATCACTGATACCTTCATGAAATGAAAAAATATATGTATAAGCTATTCATAGTAACTGAACTAAAAATAGTATGACACTGATTCTCAGTTAAAAGGGACAAATTGGTGTGAGCGGTGTCGTATGGCTATAAAAATGAACAGTGCGTAGGAAAGTCTTATCGGATGTTAAAACTTTAAACAAAATGGCTATTTTACACTAGAAACATCTACATGTACCATTTAAATGCATTATTTAAATAATTTTACCCTTTTGGGAATTAGTTTTTCTCATCAAATTCGCAGGAAAACGAATGTCGCATTCAGTGTACTCTTTACGTTCACTCTGTTCTCCAAAAATTTGCAGTGGTATCGAAATATTTCGTTCCTTTTTTCTTTGTAGTAATATATCACGTATTTCGTAAAGCTAATTTTATGCTGAAGAATTACTGCCTTCATCGTTTCCTTCCTGAATTGTCGTTGTCGTATAATCAAGGTAATTTACGTTACCATTTATGAAGTAATTTTTGTCCATTGTTGATGTACGCAATTAATTCAGATATATTTCCTTATTCTGTTATAAAAAGAAATGGTACATGGACATGATTTGTTCTAGTTTTGTTTAAGTAGTAAGTAATCAATGTTTTCCCTACAACATGAAGTTGCTCATTTGCCATATTCGCCCATTCTACCCGTATAGATAATCATGTAATAAACGTTACCGTAAATTTTCTGATTGCTCAAGTAGATACGTTTTAGCAATTCACATAATATATTTTTGAACAAGGTCATCGTTCATATGAAACAGATATTTGTTTTCAATAGGCTGAATTTATGCAAAAATTGTGTAAAAAGGTTTTAAAATGTAATGAACGTTACGTAAACTACGTTACTAGTAAAAAACGTTACCAGCGTATTGCCCGAAAGGAGGCCACCGCACACTGACTTTGTGTTGACTCCAATACTATTCACAACGAGGCCAACACGCTGTCCGGTAGCTGACAACAGCAGACTTCTCAAAACGCCATTCAGACAGACCAAAATGTGAGGAAATGATTCTAAAAGATAGACCCTGTGAATATTTTGCTCATGTACGGTGTAGCCTCATCTTGACGCGTCCAGGATACAGTAACGATACGTGTCATTATATGATTTGTTATATTTCTGTCTTGCTGTTCTGGTACATTACAACTTGAGAATCAACTTCATTTGGCAACACTGTATGTAAATCTGGATCATATGACTGACTATGTTTGCAGGTGGGCATTGTAACGTAAATTACTTTAGTTTTAAAAAGCAAACTGAATAGGGCTAAATCTGATTTTCAGTAAAACGTTTGGTATTTTGAAATAATATCCAAATTAACGAAGCAAACTAATAATCAGCAAAGGCAGAGAAATATATATAATCATATATCTATCGAAAATATTAACAAATTTCAAAGTAGCGGTAACGTAAGTTACATTTGCGAAGAAGCACTCGTTATAAAATCACATTTGATATTTTAAAGCTTGTAAAAGTACTAAGTAGTAAACAACAAAGTTGTGACTTCCTCAAAACGCCATATTCAAACATACTATAATTTTCTAATTGATAATATTTAGTTGCAATAACCGTAACGTAGATTACAATTATATGTGACAGCAATATGTTCTTGCTTTTTTCAACATCGATATCGTCATGGGCAATATGTCTACTATTTGCAGAACGGGGAAAGCTAGAGTAGAAATTCATAGAGCCTAAGGAGAATGAAAAGTGACTTAGAGGGGAGAGTTTTTTAGAGGAAGGATAGGGAGCGTGTCAAGAAGTACGTATACTACAACCCAGTAAAATAGTTAAAGTAAGAGGGCAGCACAGCTGTAAAAAAAAATTCCAAAGTCAATGCAGTTGTTGTCGGCGAAGACAGAAAGTTAAAAAGCACTCAGTAATATGTCAGTCACAGAATACGACATGGGAAAAATGCCCAGGTCAAGGCTCTCATTGAAAGATGTATTGTGCTGTATTGAGCAAAAGTAAAAATATAAAAGTGGAAGAGTTCTGCATGTAAGCTCAATAACAGATGAACTCGCATGAGAAGAAGTTTTGCGATGGAAAAGGATGAGACAGTTCGTTAAAATACCATCTAAGTTTCCTAAAGTCCAACTGATCAATATTTTAAACAAGGGTGACGTCTTAATGTAATGAAGCTGCTACAATACTGACATTGTTAAGAGAATGATATTTCTGAATTCTCAGACAATTTACTTACCGCATGTTGCGTTTCAAACTGTGTTCGGTAGCATTTGCCTTTTTTGTTAGTATGATGGACTATAGTCCTTTACTCTATATATCTGTATAAAAATGACGATTATACTTTGTATTCCTACATTTATTTCCCCAAGGGAAGTCGGTGACTTTTCAACTTTACATTTCTATGGGGCAATCGGAATTAATATGTAATTTACGTTATTATCATTAAAGATCGACTTTATCGTGCATATCAATGTGACAGATAGCTGAAAACTGTTGCAGAGGACTACAAAGATGTTTGTTCATCCAATATTTATGATATCATTTGAAACGCAAAGTGTTTTACGCGCTTGTTGGAATTTCGATGGATGAAACATTCCACTTGATGGATAAAACATTCCATAATCCCTCCTAAGAGAGATTAGATAACATACAGTTTTGAATCAAAGTGACTCAGTTGTTAACAGAAAGATTATTATTGACAAAGTCGATTTGTTCCTTTGATATTAATTATGGCAAAACAAAATGTTTAAAAGATAACAAGAACCATGTAACTTGTAATAGTTTCTTTAATTTACGTTACCACCGACAACATTAACGTAATCTACGTTACAACTTTCTAGGACCATATAATGTTTTTATTAACAACGTAGCGCAGTTGTTAATCTCTGTGTTCCTATTTCACACTCAACACAAGTAAACAAACAAACAATTTAAAGCGAAACTATAGTAACTTTTATATATCATAAAAGATGATATTAGAGTTCATGAAAGTTTTGTTAAGATTGATGGTATCACGAACTTTGCAGTATTTTTTGTCTATCAACATTGTGTTGTAAGCGTTAATTACCTATTTCATGAAGGCTATGGGCAACTTGCTCTTAAATGAAAACATTACTTTCCGAAATATCTGTGGCTACTTTAATGGATATAGCTATTTCAAAAACATTCCTTGGTAACGTAAATTACTTGTTAAATTTGCATACTTATAATTAAATAGCACAAAAAATAAAAACTAAGTTGATTTATGTGTTGAAAATTTGCACATTAGTGCAAAGTCATGTCCCTTATACTCAGGATATAAAACTATACTGATTAGCCGACATCAAATACAAAACCATTTTAGCCTCCACTTTGTCCACTTTAACTGAGAATCAGTGATGAATGTGTGCCTAAAGTGTTACTTAAAAGAGGAGCCAAAACGTATTTTTGTCTCTATTTTCAAATATTCAAATAGAGAGTAGGCAGAGCTATGAGGAGTGCTTTCTAAGAGATCCACAAATAGCCAAATAGTATAACCAGAAATGTAAGGATCCCTCTTTATATTTCAATACATGTTTTGTTATTTTAATAAAAATCAGTCGAAGTGCTCTTTTGCCCTGTTGATACATCATAATTTATTTTTGCTGTCTCTCTTGACTTCTCAAGAAATTCATAGGCTATTTTTGTCTGATGGAGGGGAAATAAGTTGCTTTGTATCTTTGCTTCTTGTTCTCATTAAAACAATTTTTAACAGAAAGAAATCTTCTGTAATAGGACGAAATGATGATGCAAAAGCATATCACTCAAAGGATACATATAATTTATATTTTCAATGACTTTTAAACTTATTTTCATAACTGTTTGTACAAATATGTGTACTTCATGGTTTTCATATTTTACTCTTCAGCAAGGTTTTACTCCATTGCTTGTGGCTGCCCATAATGGCCATAAAGATGTTGCAGAGATTCTCATTGGTGCTAAGGCAAACATAGAAGCCTCCGTAAAGGTAAGTGTAACTATCTCAATCTGTTTCTAATTTATATTTAGTTGATTTGCACTCACTCTCGCTAAAGCTACCGTTTGTGCATGCGCACTACTGTAGGACAAAATCTGAGTTGAAGAATTGAAACATAGGCCATTTTGTTTCTCTCTCTGGTCTGAATCAAAACTGACACAATCTTGTTTCTTAGTCTGGTCCAATTTTTTACGTTGTAAACATTTCAGTGCGTATTTGAATATGTTTTATAAATATAAAGTTGACAGTAATGGTATTTTTGCTGCTGTCATTTTTTTTTTGTATGAAAGGCGCCTCCAATCGACTGAGGAATGATGGTGTCCGTAGGCAATAATCACTTGGTACCAGCTGTTCTATTTCTTTTGCAGCAGACCTATCACTTCTACTGAGGAAGACAATCCACTAGCTCGTACTAGGTTAGGGCCATGCTTAAATAGTATGCGCATGCTCATATAACAAGTTAGCGTTGTTTTGCAAGTACTTTGAAGAATCAAACCAACGCCATCTTGCAATGGTACATCCTGGCATCGCCACTCCCTTTCCCCCAGGCCATTTGCAGGTTTGAGTGACCTCGGGAGAGGGCAGATGTTACCAGGATGCATGTACTGTCACGGCGGGGGCGTCGAGGTGTCACAGCGCCCAGGATAGCATTATGGGATCACTCACAGGATCCCATCGCCTGCCAGGCAACGTTTTACCAGACACCCAATGCAAGCTCATGACAGTAACCCCCTCAAATTATGTCCAGACTGCTGGATACAGGTGGCTGCAGTATTGCAGCCCTGTGACACCCCCCCCCCCCTCCCGGCTGGCCGGCGGGGTGACCATGCACTGATCTATGATAACAGTCAAGCGTCAAACATTCGTGTTCATAGTGTCCCATGTCTCTACAGTTCATATTGCAATGTTATACTGTACATGGTGTTTATCATGAATCAGGTCGTACACCAATTGGTTAGGGCATCTCTTTCCTTAATGCGAGTGCCTTCAGCACTGCATTGAGCATCGTATTTGGCATTTTGATGAAGATTTGGTGTGTGCCACTCTTCCAATGTCCCAGGCGAAAGTGAACATGGTCAACCAGGAACTAACATGTTAGTTCATGGTCATATGACCATGGTGTACCATGTTAATCCATGGTCAACCATTGACGACCATGTTTGTTAAATGGCACAAATTACTATGGTCTACCATCGTCAACCATTGCAAAACACCATGGTCAGCCATGGCTATATGACCAGTGTCAACCATAGACGACCATGTTTGTTAAATGGCACAAATTACTATGGTCTAACATGGTCAAACATGGCCAAAACTCATGGTAAATCATGATCACCCACAGCCACCACCGTCGTCAACGACAGGTGACCATGGTTTTTAAGAGTGTTATGAACTTTGCACCAAGTTTGGGCAATAGTAGCAAAAATATATTTGCACAGAGAAGTAGAAGTTAAATTGTG
>LD342763.1:78432-143445 GCA_001465055.1 Ptychodera flava
ATATAATCAGTCATCAAATAACATGGTTGACCATGGTTGCCGACAATCATGAACAGATCAGCGATGATAGACCGTGGTCAATTGTGATAGACCAAGGTATTAGACTGCTTACTGTGGTCTCATATCATAGCCGACCATAGTAGTTCATGGTCAAACATAAAAAACCATCAAATACCCTGTTGATCATGGTATATCACGGTTGACATTTTGTCGGGGATCTGCCAAGTGTCTTGATTAGCCCAAAAAAGTCAAACAGGACAAGGATCAGTCCAACAGGACTGCAATAGGACAGTCCAATAGTGTTTTGAGGCAATATCCTATGAGACAGTCCTATAGTCCAATAGGAATGCGACATTTGTTCTGAGAGACTCTCCCATGGTAGTCCAATAGGAATGCACAACGTGTCCTATGAGACTGTCCCATAATAGTTTAATAGGAACATTACACATATCCTATAAGACAGTCCTATAGAAGTCTAATAATAACACTATATGTCCTATAAGACAGTCCTATGGTAATCCAATTTGAACATTAGAACGTCCCATTGGACTCAGCCAGTACATGTGTAGACATTGTTATTGTTGAGAATTGAATTCTGCCCCCGACAAGAAATAAAACGTAAACAATAACAATTTGCATTTTACACATATAGACGCTAAGAAGACAAGCTGTATAGTGTGAGTTTCAACGTTTGTTAGGAAGGAGAAAAAGAACTTGCAATTAATATACTTTGTACAAAGAAACTTTATTTCTACAATCAGAAAGAATGACAGAGAATTGAGGAGATGTATAAAATATTATAAACATTTTGTGTAACAATTATCTAATTAAACTAGTATACATGAGACTACAGAAGCATGCTACACATTGAAATTAAGGTCCTTCAGGAAATTTTTTAGTTGCAACTTTATATGGCTCTTGTTTTAGGTGATAAGTTCATGATGCTGGTATGTCAGTATCCAAAAGTTATGACATAAAAACATCCCATTTTCAGTATAGTTATAAATTTAATAATTTAATTAACAAATGAGCTCTAGTCACCAACATAGAAAGAATTCAGGCCTCATGATGACAATACATGAGCAGAAATCATTGAGATATCAACTTCCTGTTTGTTATATAATAGTGGGTCAGGTCACATTGTTTCATTGCTCCTTTGTCTCGCATAAATATCAATGCATTTTGGATCATATGTATACACTATCCAATCACTTACTACATTCCTCCCTTGGATTTAATTTTCACTCCTGTTTACATTCTTTGTGTGGACTGAAAACTGCCATAGTCAATAAGCTAGATGTCACACGTACAATGGGTATACACTCATCATAATCAGGCAAGTAGACGAGGCATTATTGTAAACATGGCTATATCCTTAACTATTCAATCTTCAAATGGATAATACTGACATATGATAATCTGTCCTACCTAATCTTTCTGTACTACAGTGATTTAAAGCTGTAACACCCGGTTATGCTGCTACATAGTCATTTTTCAGAGCTAGAACTGCTTTTTGTGTTCAGCAGCCGCCATCTTGTTTGGATGATTCTAACCCATAATGCACTGCACAGCTCAAATGCATTCTGGGCTCACTACGGCCCAAAGGCGCCCCATTTTGTACGGTAATAGCGTCCCGAATTTTCGCCACACATACGTGGAGTGCGCGTACAGAGAGTCAATTTCGCCTCCCACGTCATGTTGAAAATTTCGCCGTATTTCCTTGCTGCACATCTAAATATTAACGAAAGAGCAATAGGTCCCATTTCCCGTATATGCTGCCCTTACAATTATAATATTTTGGGAAGAATTTCACAAGGGAACTCCAAAAATACGTAAGCGATAAGAGACATATGCAAAATCAAGTAAAAACACAGTCAACAGCAAAACGATCTTCAACTCGTCATTTCATAAAAATAAGAGGGAAACTCAAAAATATAAAACCATAGAGTTTTAGTTACCCTTCATGATATGTGTCATACCAAATATTATGAAAAATAACAGAGAAATGAAAAAGTTAAACCAACGGTTTTTTTCAGATGTATTTTTCATTTTACGATGTGTCTAATCTGCTCGATTTCCCATAGAAAACAATGGCGTTTAATGTACTGCACAGACCGTACAACTTTCGCTCGTTCAAATTTCTCAATTCTGAACCAATTATAGTGAAAAGTGGCACGGTGTTTCCTTGATATATATACAAAATTGCTGTCATTTTAGTTTTTTGAATTTCTCGACGAAACTTGTTTTAGTTGCATTTTATTTTTCCGATCGCTGAATTTTTGCTCTTGCCCACAATAAAATGGAGATCTTACGGCGTTTGCATATGCAGAATCAGGGTCTTATATTGACGCATTTTAATCGGTTAGCATCTCTTAAATTGTACAGACCAAATACCTGTCAGGTTGTTGTAATTTACACCAAATTTTGGCGAATATAAACCATGAAAATTCCAGTAAACTGCAAAAATAACACAGAACAGAGGCGAACGGGCGTAGAGTCTCCACTGTCATCGTGCAGTGAACGTTATCGATCGATATCCTTTTGTCCGAAATTGATACATTGTTGTCTCGCTCACTCGCGTGTAGTCCCCTGTTCACAATGGCGCCAAACTGCGCCGAGGTGCGCCAAAATGTGCTGAAACGTACGTTAAAGTATCACCAAAACTGAAAAAATTGTCGTCGATTTAATTTCAGTACAGGAAACCAACAGATACCTTGATGTTAAAGTGTATAAGTCAATATATGGGTTATTGTGGAAATGTTTATGACGTGACCTCAACACACGAGAGCCCGGCACAAGCGGCACCCAAACAGATTTTCGACCGATAATCTATTGAAAATAAATTGATACAATGTTTGCCGTTGTCAATAGCGACCGGCTGAGAGCGTTGTTCGATAGAAATTATGCTTCACGGAATACCGTACACTGAGGCATACTTTTGGGCCGTAGTTGCTTAGGTTTTCCAATAGGACAGTCTTACAGGACTTCAAAAGGTGTACAGAATATATGTTGATTAGAATTAGATAAGATAATGAGGTGATATTGATTCTCATTTGTGAATTTGAAGTGCTGAAGCTTATAATAATCCTTAGTCTGTGGAATCTCTATGAAATGGGCCGTGTCAAGCAAAAACCTACCGGATGGTAATGGATACAATGTTGCACAATATCAGTTCTAAAAATTGATACTTTGTATGAGAGTTTACGTTTGCGCGCCCACAGACCTGTCGGCGATAAAATCATGGGCTCGTTTCTTTCCTTTAAATCCTCTTCGAATTAAAAACATTTACAGTAAGAAATATCAAAAGTGGATAGTACCAAGGTTCGCTGAACTGTAGATACTCGTTTCTCGCATTTTCGTTCTACATTTTGAAACGTAAAGTTTAGGGTGCAATCAATCACCGCCAAAATATTTGCATATGAAAGAATTTCCCGCCCATAGCTCTTGTCGAGCCGTCATCAGTCCGCAACCTGCTGTGTCGTACGGTGCTTTCCTCTCTAGTAAAATCATCGGCATTTCTCACAGTAAAATGTGTTCAAGAGTTCCCGTTGACCTTCAATTCGACGAAGATCTAGGGCAATTAATGTCCGAAAGACGGATTTCCTTGATGACATCGAAAGTGAACACCAACAACGCCAACTTTCAAGCGACGAAAGCAGCAACAATAGCGACTCAGAGAACTCTGAATCCCATTCAGATGATGAGTGCCAAATATCGTCACAGAATTTGGTTGCAAATTTTACTGCTTCTACCGAATCCAGTCGTGAGACCGATGGAAATATAATCATGCGTCTGAAGTTACTGCAGAATTTCAAGTTGGTTGCGGCTGTTCCAATCGATGTTACAGTCAACTCAACGCAGATCGGGTCTTTCAGTATCGTCTTAATTTAGCCGAATTCACAAAGACTGAAAAAGACATACTCCTGCTTGCGAAGATGGGACAGATGGAAAAGAAAGGTGACACAAGGAGAGGAAAGATACGAGAATGTCAGAGATTCAGATACGAATTTTACGGATACGAAATTTGTGAGAAGGCATGGCGATTTATTCATGACATCAGTGAGTATTTACAAACATGCAAGTTTCTCCTTGTCTGTGTTAAAAACAACTACGTTTTACAGGTACACCTCTGCCCCGAGAGAAGTACTGATTTGTTGACATCGGATATCGATAGAACATAATCGAACTGTGTTTGCCTTTCTATCATTTAAATCAGATCGTCAAACGGAGTTTCCGTACACGAGTACCGGTATATTCTCATGGATTCCAAAGAATTCAAGTTCAAGGTCATTGACCCAGACAGCCGTGTCATGGCGTGTAAAAAAAAAACAAACTCGTCTCAAATTCTAAGTTCTGGCTCCAATAATTGTAGCTCACAGGCCTTTGTTTGCTATGTTGGCGATTCAACCCCGGCCCACGGGCCAGAACTGAACAATTTTTGCAGCTATCTCACCTTCCTGACTTTCAATTTACTCTCAGACTCATAGTTTTCCATGGGTCGACGCAGTTTTAATTCGTCATTTCAATCAATAACACAGTAACGTCGCTGCATAGCGTCGCCGGCAAGGCAATATAACTGGCCTGTTTTGTCATCAAAGCGACACCATACATGATGGGCATCCACAGTGTTCAAATTTCTTTTTAGGACCACTGATCCTTCAAATTAGAACTAGATTGAACCTTATGTTTTCAGTTGACTTTGAAATTAAACAATAACTAATAACCCGACATGAAATGTGATATCTTTCTCTAATATAATTTTATCTCCCTCTCAGGTGTTTGGAGTTACAAATCTCTGAAAGCCCATTACAAGGTCAATGGCATAACACCTAGAGAACATGGTTTGAAAGGAAAGAAGGCTCATAATGCTTTTTCATTTGAGGTAAGCAAATATCTTAAGTGCATCGTGGTCAATTCACAAACCGTTTGTAAATTCAGAGTTTTAGTTAAGGGCAGTAAGCAGGTAAATGTTACCGGAATTCACAGTCATCTTACTATGGTTTCCTTTGGTATATCAAAGTTTCCAAATTTGGACAGCAGAAATGTTACCAGAGTTGCGAAATTAATTACCAACGTCCCCTGTCTTTAGCAGAAAACACTGAGTAAAATCATTATTGTTTTGTAGAGAGTAATTTGCAATAAAATAACCGAAGTTCAATTTTGATCTCAATTTTCCAAACTCATCTCTCGCATACATATCTGGGGAATAATTTTTATTAGTCGGTTTCTCTGACATGACGACGTGTGTGATAGCCCTTTTCCCAACTGGGTTTATCTGTTGTTGTCATGCCAGATCTGTAAAAAAAAGATTTGTTTTTCAGACTTCTGTCTCATCTTGTTTTAAATTTCTTGATTTTGATATTTAAAAGAGTCCGTATCTTTAAGTTAAAGACCCAGTGCTGCTAACTTTTGATGATAATTTCACCATTTTTATTTTGAATGTGAACCATAATTCCTTGTTCTTCTCCCCAAAGAGCGTTGATATACACAGTATCCAGCTTGTCGACTCAGCCCCTATGGTTGTAAAGCGCATTGCTATTGTTGAAAACTGACTTCTGGTCTGGACTAGAATTCAAATGTAAACAATATTCATGCATTTTACACATATAGACGCTAAGTTGACAAGCTAAATAGTGGGTGTTTCAACATTCTTTGGGGAGTAGAATAAGAAGTTGCAATTGATTTATAAAATAAAAATAATGAAAAAAAACATCAAAATTTAGCAGCACTGGGGCTTTAACATTTCATGATTTTTTCACTTCTTTTGTTTTTCAAGGTCAACTAGTTTCTTGTTGTACTGACTCCCAAAAACATGTTGAGATATACAGTATTTAGCTTGTTATTAAACTCAGCCTAAGATCGTGCATGTGTAAACTGCAGTGTCAATGTTGACAGGGTAATCCCGGTCCAAACTAGAGTTCAAATGTAAACAATAATAATGCATGTTACAAGTACAGACTATGTGTTGACAAGCTAAATAGTGGGTGTTTAGACATACCTTGGGGAGTAGAACAAGAACTTGCAATTAATATGCAGATATAGTGAAAAATTCATCATAGGTTAAAACTACAGTACTGCCCCCTTAAGAACTGACTACAGCATGATTTCTGGCAGTGTTTTCACCAATAGGTTGATAGATGTCAGGTCATCCACAAACCTGTTCTTTATTTGTGTTTAAAAATCAAATGATTTGTGTTGAATTTTTTTCTTGATTTGTGATCATTTTTTGAAGACAGATATACAATACTGGCACCATAAAAGCAGACAGTGGTATATAAACGGACGAAAATTACCAATCATAACTGAAGATGTTTTCATATATATACTTTTATTTGTCACCATAGATCATCCAGCACGTTGTGCAGTTCATTATGGAGTACTCAAATGAGTTTGGTTTGCCTATGCCAGCTGTACCACGTGGAAGGGAAGGCACTCCACCAGTCTACTTACCATCCAGTATCACCAAGGAGAGAGTCTACTCAGCTTATGTAGAGTCATGTGAGCAGACACAGCCACCTCTGACACATGTTGGACTCACTACTTTTAAGAACGTGTGGAAAGACTGTGTTCCTCACATTCAAACCATTTCTCCCAAAACTGATGTTTGTGTGAAATGTGAAGAGTTTCGAAACAAAATTATGTTTGCCTCCTCAGAAGATGAAAAAATATTGTTTACATCACAATATAATGAGCATGTCATGAAAGCACAGAAAAGGAGATAATTTTATAAGAATTGTGTTCAGAAGTCATTTGAAGAGTATGAATCATTACCACAACAAAATAAGATTCTTGGTATTCTCAGTCCTTGTTCACAAGATTTGTTTTCTGTTCATTATAGTTTTGATTATGCACAACATTTTTCACTTCCCCATCAGTCAAGACAAGTTGGTCCTTTGTACTTCCTTAGCCCAATGAAAGTTTTCTGTTTTGGTGTTTGTAATGAAGTTTGTAAAGAACAAATTAATTATCTTTTCACTGAAGCTGATAGCATTGGTCAGGATGGGAAGAAAAGTGCAGGACCCAATAATGTAATTAGCATATTGCATCACCATCTTTCAGATCACAGTTTGGGTGAAAAACAATGTTCCTTTCATGCTGACAACTGTGGGGTCAAAATAAAAACAAATCTGTTCTGCACTATATGTCATGGAGAACCAGTACCGGTCTACATGATGAAATTCAAATCCATTTCATGGAACCTGGGCACACAAAATGTATCTGTGATGCATGCTTTGGTAGAGTCCATCAATTATATAGACGTGGTGATGTGGATACCGTGGATCAGTTAGCATCTTGTCAACAAGAGTGCCAATATTAATAAAAGTCATGTCCTGCAACGAGACTCAGAGTCTGATCACACATGGCAATGGTATCAGTGGGATACATATCTATCTGCATATCTCAAACCACTGAAAGGCATACGGAAATATCACCATTTTAGATTTAATAAAGATAAAGCAGGTAAAGTCTATGTAAGATAGGTCCATGATGAAATTGAAACAGAGATAACATGGGTAAGAAATGGTATAACTTGGCCCCACAACAAGGAAGCTTTCCTGAGAAACTTGAATGTGGAGGTTAGTCAGATGCCCGCCATAGACAACTACATGATACTATTCAACAGCATGTAAGGCCACCTTTTCGGGCCGACTTTTGTACAGTTTGTATGTAAAATGTATAAACCACACTTCAAAAAGTGAATAAATAAGATTGAGTATTTCTCATTTATGTACCAGTACATGTTTGTTGTTTGAAGTATTATTTTGCAGTCAGAGTGGGCACTGAACAAGTGTGTTATATTATCAATGCCTATTGAAGTGAAAGTGAACATGCATAAATTTGTTTGTAAACCTGAATATCATGTTAATAAGATATCTACACAGCTTAAATGAAACATTTTTATCTCATATCATGTTGGCAAAAACAACACTTTTCATCAGCTTCATCATGATGTGTGAATGAAGAGCAAAGGAAAACCAGTATGCAAATCTAAGGTCAGGGGTTATATTCAAATGAGCTAAAATCATACTTCTGATTGCGGTTCGGACCTTAAACTTCAGTGACATAATCTAGAGATAGAGAACCATCAAAAATGCTAGAAAAACAAAAATTGATAATTTTGACCATCAGGTAGGTTTTTGCTTGATGCGGCCCAAATAGTAACTGTGTGTTATTTATATTTATGCATAAGCCAGCATGAAAACCTGATTGCTTGGCCTTTTTATTGATTTGTTTTATTTATTTAGTTGTTAGTTCATTTATTTATTCATTTTGCTGGCTTGTATACTTTTTTATTTAGTTCTAGAAACAGCAAAATGCGATATTTTTACAAATCATGTTTCTTTCTATTTATTTTTTAATATTATTTATTGCAAATTTATTTGTAAATTAATTTGCTATCCAAGAATGGTAACAATAATGTTGTCAGGGCAACAACAAAAGCTTTGATTCTGACAGAATTGAACAAATCCTCTTTAAATGTCATTTACAAAAGGATTTTCCTCTCGGACATGCAGGAATTGTTCCAATAGGACAAGCATGGTCCAACAAAGTTCCTATTGCAATTTCATTTACAATAGGATTGTCCAATAGGACGTACAATCATCATTCCTATAGACCTGTCCGGTCCTACACCATTCCTATGTTACTCCTATTGGACAACTGTCAATCCCACTTGGGTCCTATAGAACTTTTTAAAAGCGGCAGGCCGGCTTCGGCGGCAGTTGTTGTCGCATAACCATGGAAACTATGCATAGCGTACAGACGGTCGCTCCCTTGTAAGCGCTAAACCATGGTTGACCATGGGCATCAAACGTGGTTGACCATGTTATTAACCTTGGTCAACCATGATCACCGACCAATGGTATTTGATGGTTTTTGAATCAAAACCTTGGGTTGAAAATTGTCAGAACGGAAAAAATCTTGGTATAAACCTCACCAAAACTCTGCAAAACACCAGTGATCCCTGACTGGTGTCATTGTAACTTGACAGACTCGCTTAAGGATCAGCAAACTTAGCCTCCATTATAGTGTCCGCTGCAATAACAGCCAAGCCCTTCAGATTCTATGAAAGATCATCCTCCAACATCTTCTGAGTGTTTCCCTGAATGTTCGATGAGCAAAAAAATCCACAATTTCTCCAAAAATCGATGTTAAAAACACAGCTACTTTTCGAGTTGTTCACTGAACAGACAATCCGTTTGAAGTGAATTTTGAAGATGGCTGCTTCAAATGAGCCAATCAAATGCATTGCTTTATGATATGTGACATCATGGTAAAGGGTCAAAGGTCCAATGACAATGGACCTATGACCTTGCCTATGTTGATATCATGTTTCAAGGCAAACATTGAGTGAGACTGAGATAGTCTTAACTTCCTGCCATCAGTGCTTTCATGCCCTTCATGTCAATAATTTCAAGAAATTCAGCTCGATATTTGTCCACAGTCTTCTGACATGAACAAGAATACAGCAAATTGGTCTAAGCTTCCTGGGCAACGACATAAATTTACTCTAACAACTGTGAATGATGTCAAGAGACTCAACTATGTAAATATAGGAGTGTATATACAGACAGCCTATTATCAATATGATCATCAAGAAAATTAGACATCAAAATTAAACTACCATGAGTCATCAAATATCATGGCAACCATAATTGACCATCGGTAACCATGGTCATAAATACAATCAGTCATAAAATACCATGGTCAACCATGGTAGCCAATAACCATAAATAGGTCAGCCATGATAGACCGTGGTTCACTGTGGTAGACCATAGTATTGGAATGCCTACTGTGGTCTCATATCATGGCCAACCATGGTAGTTCATGGTCAAACATCAAAAACCATCAAATACCTTGTTGACCATGGTACACGACAGTTGGCATTTCGCCGGGGTGGGGAGTCTCTTGCTTGATGCATTGGTGGTGCTGCTAGGCGATGTAGTTATTTGCATTACACATACAGCACTTGTGTAGTCTGCAATATTGGTAGGGGGTCTTGCATGAGCAATGGCTAAAAGATGGACATACCTGAGGTGGTTTTGCTTGCTCGATTTTCCCGGTAGGATGGGTCATTGGCAGCGGTCAGTCGTTTTGGCAATCAGTGTTCATATGGCCATGTTGACCGCAGGTGTAGCATGATGGACGAAGGAGGTATGGTTTTTGCTGGCAGTGATGGAAGTTGAGCTCTGGGTTTGGCTTGTCCCAGTTGGCGATGTTGGATAACAAGCAGCGTTGAGACGAAAGAATTTGTCGTAGCCAAGCAAGGTGGTAGCTTTGAAGGTGATGAAGCAAAGGAAGTTGGCCTTTTGGGATCGCAAAGTGTGGATAATAGAATGTCCTGTATGCAAAAGAACGGAGAAACACTGCAACCAGGTCTCTGGTCTTGCTTTTTAACTTGGTAGTGAATGTAGCTACACTAAGATGTCTGGATTGAAGGCTATTTGTGTCTTGGAAGCCTAGGATGTGTTAGGAGCTAAGGCATCAGGGTGATAGTCACCGAAATTGATGAACTTACCGAGGTAAGCCAGGGCGTTGAGCGTTGATTGATCGACATATGGTAACATTAGGTCAGCTGGGGTTGTTGCCGCCGGATTGTTGCCTGTTGGTCCGGTCCTAGGTGGTGGGTGCCATGATGTTGCTTGTGGCTAGCCGGCAGGGTAAATGGAAGCATGAACGCAGCCATATTGCCTGTGTTGTTATGGTATGGCGGTTGCTGTTGGCCATTACTGAGATGATGGCTTTGGATGGCCTGTTCAAGTAGTGAGCTTGACGAGGCGGGGAGCGTTGCTGACCCCATTAGGATGACTGAGGCTGGTGAGAGAGCTTAAGTAGCTGTATTATTTGGCCGTGCTTGACGGCTTGGCATCAAGGTAGGTGTCACAACAGTGGTGTTGTCGGTGGGCGCCGAACGCATTTGCGATGTCGGTTTCTATTATTTTGGCAATGTGGTCAGCCATTGCTATGTTGGTAGACATCGAAAATTACAGTCGTAGCTATCGTCAAATTCTACCAATTTTTAGGTAGACATAACAAAGAAGGCACTGCTTTAAATGAAGTCTTTTATTTAGTACTTGGGAATGTCAGAAATATGAAATAGACTTTTAACAGAAAAAAATATTGACACTCTACAGCTGTAACAGTCATATTTTGAAGGTTCCTGCAAAATCACAGTATTGCCAACTCGCATGCTTTTTTGTTAAATCTGTATTCTTATAAGTCATCTGCTGAGCTTGGTTTTCGACATAACCTGGCTTTTTAGGTATTAACCCCTTCACTACCTATTGCGGCGGATATATCCGGCGCCTTATTGAATTACCATGTACCTTGAGTGCCGGAAATATCCGGCACAGTTAAATAGACGTATTTGCTTCGTTTTTGTCGCTAAAAATCCCGTAATTTCGGCATCGGCACGCAGCGCGACTAAGATTGATGTATTCCGGTCTGGCCTGAATGTGATTGTGCCTCCGTACGTCCGAGTATGGCCAAAAGCCGGAAGCAAATGTCGTAACCCATGACCTCGACCCTGAAAGGTCAGGCTGATCACAGAAGCGTCGCACTGATTGTTCACAGTTTTCAGAAGTACGGACGATCGCGAAGATGTTTATGGTTTGTTTTTTGAATGAAATGAAATGTTTATTTATTGAAAACAAATGGTTTATATGTATGTTCTATTAACAGCAATATTCGTGAATGAAACTAGAGGAAATACAATTTTTTACTATAAGTCAGTGAAATTTTATAGCAGCCATATTATCAATATGACTGGTCACATGACCAGTCATGTGTTTGGTCATGTGATATGTTGTTCCCTAAAATGTATTTTTAAATATTGTGAATTATTTTTTGATAAATCATAGCCATTTTAGATGCATGTTTCTGCAAGGAAGACATATTAAAGCAGGTGTTTACAAATATAAAATGTGTTGATTTTCAAATACAGAATCATGTCAGATGCTGATGTTTATGGTTCATTTACTCTGCCTTTTGTGAGAAAAATATTAAATAGGTACATCTATAAATAAAGTAAAGGGTAGTTATTATTACATATATGTAAAGACAATGCCATGAATATTGCAACTACATTCAAATTTGCGTCATTTTATGGATTCAAAACATGTCCTGATGCTTCAAATATTCATATTCTTTGCCAACTCTGGTCACGTTATGTGTCATGTGATCAGTCACGTGACCTGGAAATACTAAACTTATGTATGAAAAAGTTGGAAATTTCATGCTGATTAAGAAAATATATGATTTATTGGTACTTACTTAATTTTTACTCTAAGCAGTGTTCATGCAATGACCACACACAAGATTTTATCAATATTTACATAAGGGGCCTGGTATATAGGAATACATTGGCCTTGGTAGTCAAGGGGTTAATAGAAAGATAAGTTACTAGTTGTTGAAAAGACATATTGTAATATGGAATATCTTCTTAGGTTTCATGAAATAGGACCAAAGCTTACCCAATACCCCAAGGTTTACACAGCAAATTTCTGCAAATCTGAAAGTCATCCACGTTTTACAATTTATTAACTTTGTATACAAAAGGCAATGCTTGTATGCAACCTATGAAATCTGTGTTTTTGTTGAACAGTATGTAACAAATATGAAATGAACTTGAACTAGACTATAAATAATTGTGTAGCCTTTAGGATCATATTTGGAAGGGTACCAAGGTATCATGGCAAATTTGCCAAAACACATACATTTGCCATATATGGGTACCCTTCAAAAAATGATCCAAATGGCTACTAAATAGTGTCATCTTCCCGTTAAAAGTTTTTTTCATACATGTGACACACTTTTGTAGCAAACAAATCACATTTCACACAAGAATTTCCTTTAGTATTATGTGTAGCAAACCATGGCAGAATTTACGATAAGCCGTAATTTGCGATTTGAACTTTTGGGGTACGGGTAAAATTTGACCATATTTCAGGAAAACTTTGAAGAACATTGCATATTACAATATGTCATCTTAAAAAAGGAATAAATCGCCCTACTAATGATACCCCACAAGCTAGGTTATGTTACAAAATAAGCTCAGCAGATGACTTACAAGAAGAATAATTTAACAGAAATGGTGCCTGTCTGTGGTACTTTGATTTTGCATTTTTCTTCAGAATATGACTGTTACAACTGTACAATCCACATATTTTTTCTGTTAAATGTATATTTCACATATCTGACATGACCCAGTACCAAATAAAACAGACTTAATACCAAAACAGTGCCGTTTTTATCATGTCTAGCTAAAAATTCGCGGAATTTGATCAAGTTAGCTATGACAGTACTTTTTATATAATCCTTGGGGTATTGGGTACGTCTTGGTCATATGTCATGAAAACTATACAAGATATTGCATGTTTCCGTATTTTCTTTTGGCGAGTAAATTACCTTTCTAATAATACCTAACAAGCCAGGTTATATTCAATAATAAGCTCAGCAGATGACGTAATAGAAGACATATTTAACAAAAAACATATGCGAGTCTGGAATACTGAGATTTTGCGGTACTTCTCAGAATACAATTGTTACAGCTATACAATCCCAATATTTTTTCTGTAAAAAGTCCGTTTCACATTTCTGACATGGTCAAGTACAAAATAAAAGAGATTTAATACAAAAATTGCTTGATTTTATATGTCTAAGTAAAAACTTGGTAGACTTTGACATTAGCTATCACAGTAGTTTTTGATATAAACTTAAGGGTATAGGGTAAGTTTTGGTCAGATGTCAAAAAGACTGTACAATATATTCTATGATACAATATGTGATTTTAACGACTAGTAAAATTATCTTGCTAATGATACCTAACAATTTACATTATAGTCAATAAGAAGCTCAGCAGATGACTTATACGAAGACAGACCAACAAAAATGCATGCGAGTCAGGAATATTAAGATTTTGCTGTAACCTTCAAAATCTGACTGTTACAACTACAGAATTCCAATATTGTTTCTGTTTAAAGTCTATTTTATATTTATGACATTACCCATTACCTAATGAAATAGATTTCATACAAAAAATTACCTGATTTTATATGTCTACGTAAAAAAATGGTAGAATGTGATTTTAGCTATGACTGCAATTTTCAATGTAAACTTTGGGGTAAGGGGTAAGTTTTAGTCATATTTCATGAATACCATACAAGATGTTGCATGTTATAATATGTCGTTATAAAGACTAGTAATTTATCTTTCTAATGATATCTAACAAATTAGGTTATATTCAAAAAACAAGCTCAGCAGATGACTTATAGGAAGACAGGTTTAACGAAAATGCAAGCGAGTCGGCAACACTGTGATATTGCGGTACCCTTCAAAAATGACTGTTACAAGGTTTGGTCCCAATATTTTTCCTGTTTCAAGTCCATATCATACTTCTTATATGTATTTGTACCAAATAGAACAGATTTCACACAAAGCATTGCATTGTTTATTATGTCTAGCTAAAACATTTACTGTAATTTGCGTTAAACTTTTGGGTATTGGGTAAGTTTTGGTCATATATCACAACAAGTGTAGAAGATATTGCATAGTACAATATGTCATCTTAAAGAATAATAAAATATTTTCCCTAATGGCAGAAAACAAGTGAGGTTATGTTAAACAATAAGCTCAGCAGATGACTTACAAGAAGACTTTGATTTGAAGATTTGACAAAAAATGCATGTGGGTCGCAAAATCGTGATTTAGAGGTACCCTTCAAAACGTGACCATAACAGCTATTGCATCCCTATATTTTTTTTTCTGTTAAAATTCCATTTTGTATTCTAGGGATCCCAAGGCTTCTAAAAATACAGGTTTGTTATCGTGCAGGGGGGATGCATGTAGACCCCCTCTAGCCCATGGGCCAGCATATTGTATGTCCTTCCCTGCATTACTTAATTCAAAATTAAATTTCGTTTTTGCCTTTTCACAACTCTAGGTGTAAGCTTATTAAGTGTCGTAGATTAAGATGCAGGAAACAAGTGGGATTCTATCCTTAAGCAGTGATGAAAAATATGAACGGGTACGTAAGCTGTTTATAATGGAGCAATTAGTTGAGGGCGTGCCCAAACAAATGCAAACATGGTTGAAGGAAAGGAATCCTGAAATCTTTAAAGATTTGATAAAAAATTGTAAGACATATAAATCTGCTCATTCTGTTACTTCTAGCGACCAGACCGAGCTGACGAGGGATGTCAAAAGTTTTCACAATAAACATAAGCAGCAAAAGGTTGAGGGAAAGAAGTCTAATAACTCATCCAAGAGCGATGTGAAGTCAAAGCCCTCAGTAGCATATCATACTCGTGGGAAATCTGGTCATTTGCCAATAAAGTGTCCGTTACAAAATTCGGATAAAAATGCAGGTTCTGCAAAGATTTAGGTCGTTGGCCATGTCGGAATTCAGGGTGACAAAGGCTATGACATTTGGGCTAAATTTGGTAATGAGTAACTACTTAGGAGAAACAATTATGTTTATTGTTTAGACGGTAAATCAGTGAGTATTCAGATGGACACGGGTTGTTGTCAAACTTTGGTAAAGCCACAGGGTGTACAACAATCTAACTATTTGCTGGGAGAGACGTGCAATATTTAGGAAACAGTGCACTGGGTGCCTGTTGTCAAAGCCCACATTGGAAGTGATATTTTCTGTGTGTAAGTGGTCTCAAGACGTCAAAAGAAAGTGCAAACTGAGAGTGAGGCTATAGTTAAGAGAAATAGCATCTAGGGTGAAAGCAATACCTGTTGAGGAAATCCAACTCTTAATAAAGCGGAACAAAGTGATCATGATTTCAATGAGGAAGTAGAATCATCTGATGAAAGTAACCGCTTCAGAACACATTGACAAGGTCACTGAAATCCAAGAGGTAAATGGGTCACCTGATAACCACGATAATCCACTGGGTATCTCTAGATTTTTTGATGAGGACAATTAAAACAATTGTGAAGCGGATGATGTAAACAGTGGGAGTGAGTGTAGTAATACCTCCCATGACACATCAGCCCTTCATGAACCAATTGATGAGAATTCATTCGATGTGAGTGACATCAGTGATGACGAGGAAGGTGATGAAGTCATTTTTAAAGTGTTCCAAGAACATTTGTACTGGATAAAATGTCAGCAGGAAAATGCTGAAATATTAAGGTTAGATCCGGATAAGTTGAGCGAACTTTAATCATCTGATCCAAGTGGATCCTACTAATGCTAAGATGCGAGAGCATGCAGATGCAAGTCAATCATTGTAAAGTCAAATAGGATTTTTCAGGCAAAATAAATTATTGTATCGCAAGTGGAATTCTTCACCAGAGGTGCGTGAAGTTAGACCAATTGTAGTACCTGCGGAATGTCGCAATGCATTGCTGAGAGTGTCACATGACATACGTCTGTCAGGACACCTTGGCATTGAAACGACTGAACAAAGATTGCTACAATACCATTACTGGTCTGGTATTTTCAAAGATGTTGCAGAATACTGCAGGACTTGTGGTCCATGTAAAAAATCTGCAAAACGGAGAGCATGTGAGAAAGCTCTTCTTGTTTCGTGCCTATTGTAAATGTACCGTTTGAGATAATCACAATAGATGTTGTGGGTTCCTTGAAAAGAACTCGACGCAGTAACAAGTTTATTCATGTCATTGTAGATTATGCAACTCGGTATCCCGAGGCACTGGCTATGCCAGACCAGGAAGCTAAACCATTGCTACAGCATTGATCAAAATTTTACTCGTATGGAACTACCTGGTGAAATTTCAACAGACCAGCGTAAAAACTTCATGTCACATCTTATGACTGATATGAGTGCTAAGTTTATCTCAATGATTAAAATTAGTCCGTATCATGTAAACAAAATGGCTTAACTGAGAGATTTAACAGCATTTTCAGCTAGGCGATGTTGCCGTGAGTGTGTGGGGGTTCGAATCCCGTTTTGGTTATAGTAAAAATTATATTTCTTTAACCTGAGTGGACAGTTTCTGTTGGTGGATATTTACTTGTCCCCGAGTCTGTCTGATAGCTCAGTAAATAGCTTCGTGCTTTTCTGATTACTATTACTGTTTGTACTGCGTCTGTGTGTCATCTGCTCCATGCACACTGTGTTGCTCGGTCACGTACAGGTTTGTAACATCTAAGTCGGTTGCTGTGACCAACTATTTTGGGTTGGAAACGGTAGCCGACTGGTTTTGTGTGAGGCCTAGTAGCTAGGCGATGTTGCCGTGAGTGTGTGGGGGCTCGAATCCTGTTTGGGTGATAGTAAAAATTATATTTTAAGTCTATGATACAATATTTTGTAGCAGAAGACCCGAAAGAGTGAGACCGATATTTGCCATACCTTCTTTCTGCAGACAGAGAAGTACCGCGAGCAAGTACAGGTTTCTCACCTTTTGAGCCAATATATGGTCAAAGAATAAGAGGACCACTTCCTGTGATCAAGGATCAGTGGACTGAGAAAAGTTGACGGGAGGAAAACTTGGCACAATACATAAAAAGGATGCGAGAAAGTCTTGCCAACATGAGAAAAATTGTCAAGAAGAACACAGAAAAGCCATGGCACGACAAAATAGGTGGTTTGATAGGGGAGCAAGGAAACATTCTTTTAAGAATGGTGAAAGTACTTCCTCCTCCACGCAAAAGTTGAGTGCTCAGTGGCAAGGACCATTAAATATGGTGAGGAAAGTCTCAAACGTTGATAACGAAATTGAGTGAGGTGGCCATAGAAAACCTAAGCGGGTTTATCATATCAACATGCTGAGAACATGGAAGGAGAGAAATAAACTGGTATATTTTGTTGACACTAGTGATGCTGTGTGCAAAAGGGCATAAATATCTTTTTATTATACACCGACAGATCAAAGCAACGAGACTTGGAGAGATGTAGTAATTGCAGATTAGGTAACTGCGGATCAGCGTGCGAAATATTTATACTTACTGCAAGAGTACAGTGATATTTTAAGTGATTTACCTAGATGTACTGATTTGGGTAGAACATGATGTAATAACTACTGATGAAATGCCTATTTGTCAGAAGCCGTATCATCTACTGCAAGCAGGTAAACAGACAGTAGGAACTGCAAAAAATGCTTAGAACAGGAACTAGTACTGACTCAAAGAGTTCATATGCATTGCCGACCGTCTTAATCCAAAAAGAAACAGGATGGAGTGAGATTCTGTGTAACCTTTCGGAAACTTAACCATGTTACAGTATCTTATGCCTTATCTTATCTTATGCCCAGACCGGATGAACTGATTGAGGAAATCAGCTGAATGATTTATATATCGATTATCGATCTCAAAAAGGGATATTGGCAAATTTCCCTGAGCAAGCGTACATGGGAGAAGTCGGCCTTTTTGCCACTCCTTTCAGACTGTAGGAGTTTACTTGGGATGACAAATGCGCCAGCCACTTTTAAGAGGCATTTGGATAAGACATAATAAGCCCAGAGAAAGAGCGTACATGGATGACTTTGGTCTACATGATCATTCATGGGATGATAATGTCAAACACCTGTGTAGCATATTTGACAGGTTACATAGTTGTAAACTAACTGCTAGACCAACAAAATGCTATCTTGTTGGCAACAAGGTTTCTTGTATTGGTTACGGTGCTGGAACTGGAAAAATAAAACCAATGGCAGATAAGGTTGATGCTGTTGTTAATTTTCCAACACTTGAGACAAAGCATGACGTCAGATAATTTTTGGGATTAACAGGATATTACCGAAAGTTTATCTAATTTTTTTCTGATATTGTGAGCCAATTGACTGAGCTGACATGTAAACATAACCAAGCCAGTATTCAATGGACTCAGAGCTGTTAGGATGCTTTCCAGAAGCTGAAAGATGCTTTAGCATCATCTCCAGTTCTGGCGGTTCCAGATTATAATAAGCCATGTGTGGTGCAGACAGACGCGACTGACCATGGTATTGGTGGGGTTTTGTGTCAGTGTGTTGACCAAGGAGAGGAACATTCGGTTCATTATGTCAGCCAAAAGCTCCTCCCCAGTGAGAGAAATTTCCAAACAATAGAAGAAGAGAGTCTTTAGCCATTGTTTTGGTGGGAGGGGATTTATGATTCAAACAGATCACAATCCATTGGCTTGGTTAGATAAAATGTGTAGTAAAAATCGCAGGTTGTTGTAATGGAGTTTTTAATACTGCAAGAGCATCAATTTAAGATTGAGTACAAGAAGGGTAGCAGTTACAATTGCAGATGCATTGTCGGGAATGTGGAGGTCGGGCATACAATAGTGTGTGAAGGGCTGTAGTGACCTGATGTAGACTGTTTATGATGATTTTTCAACCCCAATAGTAATGGTGTATGGCCAGGATGCTGTACCCGACTTAGACAGCATTTTTTGTCATGCACTTTCTTTAGCTTCAGTAGTATTAGCATTGTATTATTTCATTTTATTTTTTGCTGGTTTTCTGAATAATTTTGCCACACTAGTGATGTAGACTTCGTGTCTTTCACTCTTCAGGAAGGTTTTACTCCACTACACTATGCTGCCCGAAATGGCCATAAAGATGTTGCAGAGACTCTCATCGGTGCTAAGGCAAACATAAGAGCTCTCACACAGGTAAGTGTAACTATCTCCTTAGGCAGAAAGTGATAATGGTGCACCTCCATCGTTTGACAATTTGTATAGGTGCCAAACTTTAGGACGATTTTCCCCTAAATACATAGTAAACAATTGGGATAACACTCTGGGGGTCTTAAAAAGGGTGTGATTTACCTCATTGAAATGTAGTTAAAGTCACACCTATTTTCTTTCTATATTTACCATTTTTCTATTATTTTTCTATAAATTATGTCTGCCTCAAAGGATATGCGGTAAAGAGAACCAGACAACTTTCATTTCTTTTGTCTGTGGTAAGAATGCACTACATTTTTAGATAAGCTGTTAGATCAATGGTAAAGATGTGTCAAAGAGTCGCACATGCAGAAGATCCGATACATTCAAGACAAACAATATAATGTTGCAGTGATTAGTCTGTAAGGAAAATATTAAAGCCTTCATTTGTAAAGTTTATATATTACCTATGAAAAGATATAATTCTTTTACTATAAACTCTTATTGTAGTCATGTGTCAAAGGCTGGTGTCGTTTTATTCATTTCTGTTGATAAATAAATACAATCTTGCTAAAAATTCACGGCTTGAGAAAAAAAATCTCTGTTTGAACCACACCCTCACCTGTGACGTCAGGTGAGGCCATTGTTGTGCAAATCGATCTATATGCTTCCTGTACATACAGAATGAACAATGGCGTCAAATTTAAAGTCAGCGAGCGCAATTAAAGAGATAGTTTTTTTACTCGGAGTGTATGATGTCAGATGATAGTGATGGGGAGTCTTTGGCCTTACTGTACATGACTATTGTTCAGGAAATTCAGGGCCACGGGCGTATAGGTTTGAGCCAGCGAGGTGCGAGGTATCTCTCCAACCTGCGGATCAATTGTCTATAGATAGACCAAGTGATGAAATATCTTCAGATCCAATTTCACCCGAGCCTTCACGGAAACACAGATAGGTAGTGTATATGATAAATATACCCAAACGAAACAGTTTGAAAACGGCTGTGTGAAGCTGGAATTCATAACTCAGCCTGTCATCAGATGCCGATACAAGTTTGAGTAACAAGCCTGGGTAACGACAACAGAGCACCCAGTATATGCGTAACTGCGCCACGATGAACTAGGCATCGCACTAAAATGCCTTGTATATCGTTTCCCTGAAGTTGCTGGCATTCTCAGATTGATTGTGCAGTTGTTAAAGACAATTGCTTGTGACGGATGAGAACACTGTTGTTGGTAGGGTCGATCGGCTGTCTCAATTGTTTTCCTCAGTACTGTTGGTAAATCGGCCTTAATATGGCTAAAATGCGCCGGTGTTCTTCTACCGAAATGGTATCGTAGTGTTGCAAACCTGAGATGTTTTGTGTCCAGTTATTTTTTTGATTTGTTGTGGCGGAATTCCTGTTTTCGTCAAAGTTTGCACAGTTGGCTTCAGAACAGAGTGATTTGTTTTATGTCCACTAAAATTAATAGAAGCAGCTGCTGATGGCATGAATGAAGTGATCTTGTTTTTCCCCATTGGAAGGGGAAAATACCAAATGAGAGAGTTGATATCGGCAGCGGGTACAGATTGCAGATAGAACGGACTATCTGGAGCACATTGTTCTATTGGACGGTGTTGTACGTGCTCTCTATTAATTCTAATCGGGTTCATGGACATAGTAGCAACTGCGAAAATGCCAAGAGGTACAGCACGATGATCGGTATACCTTCCATCGTGGGTATTTGTATTGTGTTCCTTAAATTCCAAATATTCAAGATCTGAGCTGTAGCGCAGTAGAGTGACGTCTTCGAAATCCTCCGATGCTACCTGAACAAGTATCACAAAGTGAAATTGAGGGTGTCCCCGTCTGCGGTGCCGAATTTACCCTCTTTCCATAAGGATTCTTCCTCTTCTGGGCATATTGCTTCAATAGCGCGACTACCCGTGCCAAGGCCAGATTTTTTTAGGAGCATCCGTTGGCTTTTATCATGTTGTTTGTCAGCGAGAAGAACTTGTCATTCAGTGATACTCCTTAGTTGTTATGCGAGAGATACCATTCCAAGCTGTACTTCACCGTTGAAACTGAGCCTGGTTCATTGTCAGCACTGTCTTTTTTCTTCAGCTGGACAAAGAATATTTCCAAATACTAGTTCAACATCTTTAGTGGAATGTCCACTTAGTTACACATGTCGCTTGATCAGTGGTCGATGAAATGACGTACTTTTGATGTCCCATTCAGTCCTACGAACTGTACTCGGATTTCTATGTGCTTTTGTGAATTAGTCTACTGTCGTCAAATCATCTTTTCAAACTATTGTCTCGTCTGTAGAGTTTTCCCCAGAAAGCAAATAATCTTATTCGTCTTCGTAGCTCAGCTGATGATGTCGTGAATGTCGTCTGCCGCAATCGTCGTTTGGTGCAGACGATAATTTTTGAATCTCGTACACTGTTGTTGTTGTTGTTTATTGTAAAACTTTCTAAAAAGAAAAAGTAGATCTGGAAATAGATACGTTCAATCAAATATGGGCAACGGGCCAGGGCTTGATACGTACAAAAAATGTACAGATCTTAGGGCGCTTCCTCCTATAGGTTTACACAGGCACGTGAATGTAGGTATATGATAATTATATATATATATATATATATATATATATATATATATATATATATATATATATATATATATATATATATATATATATATATATATATATATATATATATGTTTGTGGGAGATACATAATCACCAAAACAATGAAGAGATGGAATGAAAAGCCAAGTACCCTTGACTTTTTAATGAAATGTGAAAAATCGGAAAGCTTAAAAAATTCCTCGCCAGTTTCCTGGAATTTAGAGAAAACTACAGAACAACCCAAAACAGAGGAGGTCACAAGTCAAAGGTCAACTGGCGAGGAAAAAATTTACACAACAGTAATACACTGGAGAAAGGCATATAATAATCTACCACAAAGGTGTGGGCCTCAACAACGCCACAAGCCACAAGTGTGGCCGCCCCACCAAAAATGACAAGAAGCGAAGGTAAAACCGGTGAATTACATAACCAGTTCACTCAATATTCAAGAAAACTTAACTATTTTGGTTAACGACAATGCTAAAAATCTAAGTATGGTGGCCCTCACATGGTTTATGTAGAAATGAGGGAATGATCAAACCAGGAAGGGCACCCACATATAGCGGCCCCTGCCTGGCTTATATATGAGTGCAGAGCACCTTTTTTTTATTTTTTCTGTTCAACAAGCTACCAAACTGTTTGTTGCCTGATATACGTCTTAAATGCATCAGAGTTCCACCTGCCTAACACACAGATCTGTGCGTCAGACAAACCATCTGCGGCAGCTTGCGTGGCTACCACTATTCGATAACTGTGTCTCTTAAACCTACTTACATCAAAGCCGCAAGAAACGATACAACGCCAAAGCTGTGTTGTAAAATCACAACGTCCAATGCCCAACGCCCCTGGCAAGCAGAAAAGTGGGCCAGGCTCCATTCCCCTCAAACGGCAAAAATCCCACATAGCCTGTACAGAGCAAAGGTCAGCCACATCAATCTTCTGAAATGAAATAATAAATGCTTTGCCCGGTCTGCTATGCTTAAAATTGGAAAGATTAAAGTCATTGACTGAGGTCGTCTGAGGTTCCCTTAAACTGCAAATGATTGAACCAAATGACACCACCCATATCGTGCTTACTCTTAGTGGTGATTTCCCCAATCCTGAGGAATACATAGAAGGCTGTAAGAAACATTGCTCTGAATAAACAACACTAATAAGCTGATGTAATAACATCTGGAATGGCCTTAACTAGACAATGCAAAATATCCCTCTGTGATAGGGAGACGAGTGTCCAGTTTATGCTCTAACTTGCGATACGAATGAACCAGTTTGTGTACCAAATAAGAATTGGTAGGGTCTGAGTAGCCTGCAAATTTATGAACATAGCTTATGGCTGACAAGTAAGTTGACACAGTGAATAGGGCAAGGTGCTGCCTGGAGAGTTAACCAATTAACAATGCAATAGCCGTGTCTGAGGGTGGTAGTGATGGGCAATGCGCCACAAATTGGTTGCCAGTGAAATGTATAAAAACCCTCCATGCACGTTGGTATGTTTTCCTCAATGAACCGTTAAGGGCTTGCAACAGAAGCCTGCTCACTTCCACCTCCAAATGATTGGTAGAAACTGTAAGGGGATTGGAGTTGTGTTGGTATCTATACCTGAGCCACAGATCTGAACTGGCCCACCGGCAGACGAGAAAGAAAGTCGGCCAAGGTGTTATACATGCCAGGGATATGTTTTGCTCTAATAAGAATTTTGAAACGGAGGCTTATGAGCACAATCCGACGAACCAAGATCATTAGGTCCTTGTCCTTTGCAGTCTGCTTATTCAGGACTGACACAAGGGCCTGTTTATCGGTGTAGAACAATACCTTCTTGTTACTGAGATTGTGCCCCCAAATTTCCAATGCAAGCATTATTGGGAATAACTCCAGGACCGCAATGTTCAAACTTTTCCAACTAGTTGGCAACTCCCAAAAAAACAATGAGAACCAAAATTGCCACCATAACCTAGTGAACCAGCTGCATCCGTGAATAAACAGAGAGAGTCAGACGAATGCCATATGTCATCCATGAAAAAAGTCTTCCATTATAAAGATCCAGAAACTGCTTCCATACATAAAGATCCGCTTTGACTTTTTTGGTCAACCGGATAATGAAATTCGACTTCTTGACCCCTTTTGTGAGATCAATTAACCTACTCAAAAATGCCCGACCTGGAAACACCACCAGGTAGGCAAATTTTAAAGTCCCAGCCAGGGACTGAATTTCCTTTAGCTTTATTTTTTCCTTACCAAGAAAGAATCAATCAGGTCTCGACAACGCAACAACTTATCCTCTGGGAGCCCAGATTCACCTGTTACTGTATCTAACTCAATGAAGAGACGGTGTACTTCCCGTCTTACAGGGAGTGATTAATAAGCAAAGTGGCAAAATCGACATGATCACCTGCCCAGATTTTAGACTTAACCTCATTTTATACCCACGTTGCCAAAGGTACCGATTGGCTAGTGAACAGAGTGGCTGGCTGCAGCTCTGTCCCTGAACCCTGAATGAAAGGTTGTTATGTAACCTGAAATGCGGGTAAATCATTACCCTGACCTTCTAGTTGCCTAGAAACCTGAACCCCTTGACCCGTAATGTCATTAATAACTGATTGGGCTACAGCTGGAGATGTAGTAGCTGCAGTTGGGCTTGCTGAGATGAAAAGGCCGGCATCCTTAAAAACCCTGGATGACTGCACGCGATATAGTTGCTGCTAATGCATCAGGATCAGTGTGAGTTCCAGAAAAGACACTAGGTGTTGAAACTGCAGCAACCAGTTGTTCGTCATGTTGACTGGTAACGGGAACTTGTAGGACTTTTTGGATAGGTTCAGCTGCATGTGGAGGATTGACCGATGCTCTGACTGGAACAGCACATGTTGTTGTTGATGAAACCTTGCGTTTAGCTGTAGCTACTCTGGTGGCTGGTGCTTTACGCTTCGATGGCATGCTGTTGATAAAGTGAAATATTGACAGTAAGTAAAGTTGACTAAACCTTTGGCCCTATTGGCTATTGATAACAATAGCCATGCCAGCATAGGAAAGAAAAATAAAATAAAGCTTGCATTGCAAAATAAGATGTAAAAAATTTAAACCCTTCACCCTGATAACAAGTTAATGTAAGTACAAAGAAATTTAAATAACGACTGCACAAATTAAACAATGCACATGGCTCCAAATTATATCAACCCTTGAAACACAAGGTACATCAAACCAATAAAAATGGGAAACCATTCTCCCCTGACAAGGTATGTGAGAGGGTACAAAAACAGCACTGGTGCAAATGGCCACCAAAATGGTTACTCGGTATGATATTGCACTAATCGTGCTGTAAACAAGGGAGGACCTTCAATGGGTCAATTAACCCTAAGCAAATAAAAGTGCATATATATATATATATATATATGTGTGTGTGTGTGTGTGTGTGTGTGTGTGTGTGTGTGTGTCTACAATAAGTAGCCGGCAATACCGTTTAAACAGACAGAAACTCTACACTCGCCCCTTTCAGATTATCTAATTAGCAATCCAAAAGCTTCCGTCAATGGGTTGCTATGTCGAGAAAGTAGAAGTTCATAAACCATGCAAACAGACAAAAGTCACTTACACATTACATAAGCTCTTTATTAAGCAGATCGTGATATCAGCTGGATCTTAATCCATGGCATGGAAATGCCACTCTAGTCACTTTGTCAAAGTGAACAAATTCATTTTCTGTCGAACTATTGGTATTAACAAATCAAGACAAAAAGTGCACAGCGACTGAGCAAATCAATCTAATACAGTGGAAGCTTGAGATTCAGCATGGCTCACAGTCCAATTGGGAAAGCACATGGCCCTTCCAATATATCTCACAATGGGTGTGGTCTCAAACTTCAAAAAATACATCATGAAAACACGTTACAAATCCAGCATTGCAACAAATGTGAAACCCTACATAGAAGTTCATAAGCAATTCAAAAATACCAACCACGTTGTCTTGTATACTGGCAAGAAGAACTAATTCCCTTAGACCGACACTCCATGCAGTATCTGTCTGCTTGCAGTGCATTGTGGGAGATACGGCAATCAAGGAATTCCATCTGATAACTCAGCTGTCAGATGGGATGGAAGATCAAATCATGTGAATTTCTTCGTAACCGGGATTACACACACACACACAGATATATATATATATATATATATATATATATATATATATATATATCCATGGCCAGTCGTCACGAATTCTGCACGTTTTACATTTTATACGAAATACATTCTTTACAATTAATACATTTTTTGCATTAATTACAATAAAGGTCTGCACGAAATACATTCTTTACATTTCATACATTTTTTCAATAAACGTCTGTACGAACAAACATCGAACTAACGGGCCTTTGTCGGGAGAGCCAATCTTCACGTTTTACATGTTTTACTTTTATTCATGCACACTTCATGTAGGCCTTCGTCGGGAGGGCTGATCGGACATCATTACGAGTTGACAAGATTGAAAGGAATTGGGATAATTGGATTTTCATTTTTTTTAATTTTTAAATTTTCTCTCAAGTGTAACGTGCTCTTTAGCTGATTGTTGCAATATTACAAATTACTCATAAAAACAAGTGCGTAAGTTAAAAAGGAAAGCAGATGAGTTTACATTTGCTGAGCGAACAGACATTCCTTCACTATCCAATTATCCAAAATTATTTCCAATTGCGTTAGTTTTGGCCAGTCTTGCATGGAAATACATTTTTACATTTATTACATGAAAGGATTGCACAAAATACATCTTTGGATTTAATACATTTTTTTACATTTATTAAACGAAAGGTCTGCACGAAATACATTACATTTTATACATCTTTACAATAAATGTCCGTACAAAATACACCCAACTATCGGGCCTTCGTCAGGAGGGCAAATCGGACATCATCAGGACTTTGGGTCGGTCTCGCACTAAATTTAGTTTTTACATTTAATACATCATTTTATATTTTTTACATTTATTACACAAAAGGTGTTCACGAAATACATTCTTTAAATTTGGGAAGCATTCAGTTACTATAGCCGGGGGTGGGCTGGCAAATTCAGTCAAAATATGCGAACCCCCTACCAATTGCACCAAACAATTATGCCCCCCCCCCTTAAAGATGACAAAAAATTCATGACTCCCCAGGGTGGGGGTCACCTTAAATTTGCAAACTGCAAAGGGGTCATGTATTTTCCAACATCTCAGAGGCGGTCACTTAATATTCATAAGTATCCGTGCAGTGTTCAAAAATATTCTGGGAGATAAAAATGATTCGCTGTGTGATTTCACTCTCTGAAGTCCTTTAACTGTAAACTTGAACCAAAGTATAATTATTTGTCAGATGAACATCTTGCCTTAACAACTCTGAGGCATGTCTTATTGTAAGTGGAGCTCACTGAGAGCGATGAAGAATTCCTGTTACTTACATATATAGCAAAATATTAAACAGTTACCATAGACTACTTGTACAATGAAAAGTGAAATTATAATTCAGGTGAAATTTTAACAACATAATTGTTGTCAACATCTGAACTTTCAAATACCCTACTCGAATGAAGTACATTTGCATCAATCGTCAAGCATCTATAAAAGCAGAGATTAGGTTAGTTTCGCATTGGGAAAAATTATTCACAGTTTTCTCATGTAGTCCACTCCATGGAATCAACATTTCGGTTAAATTCCAAAATCAAATTTCTTGCACACATATCAACTTTTAACCATCCTAATCTAACTCAACTTTTAACCATCCTAATCTAACTAAGTATTTTAAAATGTATTATAAAACGTCAATAAATACACAGATCTAGCTAGCTTTGTATTGGAAAAAATTATTAATAATTTCCTCAAAGACTACCATGTATGGTGAATCTACATTTCTGTTAAATTTGTTTATGTTATCCTTATATGACAGTCAGTACAATGCGGTACTTGAACACAACACAAACTATGCTGTAAATGAAATGGTGTGGCTGCATCCACATGCAGCAGTAGGAATGCCTGTCTCTCACCCCTCATTTCCAACCTGTCCAATCCCTGAAAAAATAATTTAGTCTGATATTTATAACGCTAATAATTTCTGTATTTGTTAAAATGTGCGCATCTCAAAAGGTTTTGATCATAAATATTATCATTGTTTTTTCCCTCATTATGACTGCCCAGTCAGTTAAACTGTTAACTCCGAATATTTGTGCATTTTTTCTCAGTATTTGACATTTTCAGAATTTCTTCTTATTCAATGTCTCATTTCCTAAAAGTTAAAATGCTTCTTAGTGTTGGCCAAGCTTTTCACAGGCAGTAAATCAAACAAGCATCAAATGTGGTACTTCATACAAGATCATGTATGATATTTGTTAGTAATTTCCTTCACATAACCTTCTAGAGTGTACTGTAAACATTAAACAACTGCCACGAAAAGATTGGGTAGAAAGAGTTATCTTGAAATATTGAGGTACTCGACGATATTTGGCAAAATTAAATGAGAAAAATACTATGAAAATGCCAACAGACTTACGCAATGACAATTTTCAGAGGCATATGATCGTATGCAGATTATGCAACAGGCCAATATTATGTGAGGCCATGAAGGAATATCCACGCAACGCAGTACCAAACACACCTAGCGCACACTGAGCGAGCAAACACAAACTGAGTACCACTACTACATCAGCTCAATAGTCTGTAATAGATCAAAGTCAACTAAGTAACCTTGGAGAAAGGCTTAACACTGGATAAGTCCCTTTTGATTTTTGTCACAGCTCTAAATCATTCTCCTAAACCCAAACCATGAACATCCCACCAGTTTATGATATGACCAATCACAATGGAATGGTCTTTACGGATATTGACGGACGGAAGTTAGAAATTGACAGCACCTTACTGGTTTTCAACTCTAATAGCTTCTCTGTCTATCAATAGAAAAGAAGCAAAAAATGGTCAATGCTTATTATCAGCTAAAGGTCCCCACCACAGTGATCAAGAAAATGCCACCATATGGCAATAAGTTCAATCTACTTTCTCAAACTGAGCAAAGAAAAAAGTTGGCAACTCATTTTCACATCATAAGACCTGCATGTCACGAAGAACAATATTTTATTTCTGAATAAATATTTTTATCTCCCATATAAGCATATGTATATATGCAAATGGGTGGTATTCTTATAAGGTGGCAAAATGGCGTCTGTCTGTATGTATGTATGTATGTATATATGTATGTATGTATGTATGTATGTATGTATGTATGTATGTAAGTATGTATGTATGTAAGTATGTATGTATGTATGTATGTATGTATGTATGTCCACGTCAAAAACTCCTAAATCGCAGCAACTACTGTCTTAGTATTTGGTGTACAGGTGCACCTAGGGGTGTAGATGTGAATTTGTTCAAATGAGCATGTCAGTGCCAAAAATATGCAAATGAGGGGGAAAAAGGAAAAGTCCTGCAAATGGCAAAAAACTCAGTAAGCATTGGTCAGATTTGGTTGAAACTTACTATGCAGATTTCTTTAGGTATTTTAAATTATGTGTGCAGAAATTGGGTGAAATTTGCATGTTTGTATTTTTTTTTCAGTTTTTAGTCATAAAATCTTGTTCGCTGAAATCGCTCATCTAATTGCTCTGAAATTTAATATTCATGTTCCTCAGGATGACCTCAGTCATGCTTGTACAAATTACATTGATATTATAATATTTGTTATTTTGGGGCAATTTTCCCAATTTTTCATTAAAAAAATTATCCAAAAACTATTGATCTGATATCTTTGATATTTAGTATACAGGTTTCTACGATTGATCTCGATATTATGTATTGAATTTATGTTGAAACTGGCAATTTGTTTTATTTTGGGGGGCAAATTTTTTCTTTTTTTGTCAAAAAAAAATTCTCCTCAAAACTACGGATCTAGTAGCTTTGATATGTAGTGTACATGTTCCTTGAGTTTACGTTAATAAGATTTATGACAATTAGGATGAAATCTTAAATTTTTGCATGGGGTGGGGGCAATTTTTTCTCATTTTTTGGTCAATTTTTTTTCTCAAAATTTACCAGTCTGATTGCTTTCACATTAAGTAAACAGGTTCTTAGGATTTATGTTAATATGATTTATTGAAATTAGGTTGAAATCCAGAATTTTGAATTTTGGGGACAACTTTGCGAAGCTGTCAATTTTACAGGGATATCTTTCATTTTGTATTTTTAAGATTTTTGAGGGTGCTTTCATTGTTTCTGGTACTAAGACTCTATAATGTGGTAATTAAGTAAGCATTTGATGTGGTAAACTGTATTTGGTGTTGAAATGCGATACAAAATAATTGGAAAACAAAGCTGAGTTCATTTTAGGTTTGGTTTCCAACAAATATATTCAAAATTTTGTCCAATGTTTAAGAGTGAGGGAGGGGGTTTCCTGGCAGATTTTGAAAAAGAATCCAAACAAATGTCTATAAAAAATCAGCCACAGAAGGTTTGACAAAAAGAAAAGGCTGAAGAATAAGGAAAAAAGAATTTACACTGTACTGGATAAAAAAAGATAATGTACCTCATCAATCTTCCAGACATCCTCCTCATCAAATGGTCCATCCCTGATGTATTTTTGCGCCATGCAGCACATTTTAGTTTAAGATGTAAATCAAGTTAGGTGAAGATTTGAAAGGAAATTAAATTTCTGACTAAATTTATCCCTTGTGTCATCATCCTTGTGTAATTGGTTAAGTCTGTAAATTGTTCCAGATGTGGATGCACCAGCTGTTCTGGAAGAAAGAAATGTTTACTTTTCCCTTTAGGGTTTCCGAGTTAATGATTGCATGTTGAAATCTTTCCATATATCTGGTGTATGGGGAAAATGTAAACATTGGTTGCATGTTATGTCAAATATTATAAATGAAAAATGAAGAACAGCTTGCTGTGTGCTTGTAAAAGATAACATATTTGTCAATACATAAACTGCCTTGAAGATTGATAGTCTTAAAAAATTACTACAGAAGTAGAAAAGGAAAAGAAACTAATCAAATTGCTGTAACATATTTACCCTCAGTGTCTGTAGACCTATACTTAACTATTTTATCAGTATATTCAGCTGTTTGTTATATCCTTATCACTCTCAATTGGCAAAGGCACGCTTGGGGCCTATATCATCAGTGTTTGCAAGTCTTTGTCTGTCAGTCTGTCTGTATGTATGTCCATGATTCGTACCATTGTTGGCTTGTTTTGATAACTATATGGGATCAAACAGTGATATTGTCACTATTTTTTCGGTAATTAGAAGCAGAATATCTACAAATTGTATTGATATATTTCTCCATTAGTTTTAAATTTAAATAATTCTTGTAGTATAACTCCTTTCATTTCTTTTCCCACTTTCATCTTACTCACTAACAGCCTATCGAGTATGTCATCACAGGTAATGTAAATAGGGAGACAATGTTGACTGCAATTGCTCAGAAAAATAAGTCATCATTGTTTGCATAGTGCTCAAGGCTTTGCAAACACATACGATATTTATATATAATCCCATGGTATTTTTCTCTGTTTGACGTCATCGTATACGAGTGTTCACTGGACAAAATGCTTGATATGCGCTTAGCATATTTACGTATATTGACGTATATAGAACACAATATTAATTGCATACGCAACGTATATCTTTGTTTATGGAACATTCCAATACGTTGATATGCGTAGCGTATTTCTATGCAGATCATGAGTATACGTAATGCAGATCTTTGCACACTAAGTGTACAATGTAGTTGTGCATTTTATTAGTATACGTACGTGTATACTTAACATATTTGACGCATGTAGTATATGTGTATATATTGTTGCATATCAAGCATTTTGCCCAGTGGTTTTTTCGCGGAGCCGCACAACTTCGAGCCGAAGGCGAGAAGTTATGCGGCTCCGCGAAAAACACGAGTGTACGATGACGTCAAACAGAGAAAAATTCCAGGGGATTATATATTTATCACATGAACAGTCTTCTTATTTTTCTTTGATGTGGATGGATCAAAATTATTGTAACAAATTGCATGATTTTATCGCGATTTTGTGTTTTATTTACGCGGATGACTTTCATTCAATGAGTAAAGCGGCCCATCACCCAGGAGATGTGCGAATGTTTACAGGTACACTTTCATTCATAAATCCGATTAAGCTGAACTTTTGATACATGGAATGGTATCTCCACCAATCAGCCATACGGATTCAGTCACGTGCGCGCGTCAATCATTGTCTCGAGCTGGACCAATGCCAATGCAAGTCTGCCGCGCCATCGGCGGACATCGCTTTCACCGCTCTAGCGACGAATAACCATAGTATTTTGAGTTATTTAAAATATTTACAATTATATTTATGAAACTAATGCAACGATACGATCGAAGCAGTAGTTATCATTCTTACAGATGCTGTGGATTTTAAAATAACACAAGTTTACGACCTCGGCGAGCCCGAAAGATTCAGATCGATGACGCACAGAGTTTCCGCTGTAGTGGGCACTGCCGTCACTAGTCTTCGCCGATGGTCATCTCAGTCGGTAATTTTTTCGTTTTACGGACTTTGATGCTTGCTGTGACACATATATCGCCCGTAGGTACATCCCAATTTTGTTACTTGATGGGAACTCTGTTCTGTTGTGAGTGTTGTCAGAGTCAACTTTCGAAATACATCGCTACAGCGCTGCACTGCAGAGTTAAGGCTACAGGTCGACAGTTTATGTTTTTACTAAAGCCTTACGCTTTAGGTTTGATTCTGATCGAGAAACGACAGAATAATTTGTGTGATGAAGGAAATTTATCGTTGTTTCTTCGAATGACTTTATGCTTGTGCCTTCTATGTCGCTTTCTAGAAGATTATACGGTACTCATTTATTAAGTTGAACTTTCGTTGAGGTGTATATTTCAGGTTTATCGCCAACCGGGATAGCCACGTACGACATCGCTTGGCGATCCCCAGGTAGGACGCCGTCCACATTCTGACATTGTGCCTTACGACTGGAGCCGTGACGTCACTGAGCCATTTAAACCATCGACGGTATCCTCATTCGATTCTCGGGAATAGCTTAAGCTTTAGCGACATGCTTTGGACATGCTTTCCATGTTTCCATATCTTGATTTATCGGGTAACCTTTTTGTCAAAATGCCATGAGAGCACGGCATCGATCACAAATCGGTCTGTGTCGTGACGTGCATGTACGAACGGTACCATTGCAGGAAAAAAGTTCCAGTTGATGACGAACAGCAGTGGTAATATGGATTTCTTATCTGTGCTGGTGTACGTCACACAGGTGGAGATACGGGCCAGTTCATGTGATAAGATCAGAAACAACCATTGAGTATTTCTATCTTTGATCAATAAAAATTCTATTTACAAAACCTGAATTGGGAGGAAAATGTATATTTGCTGTTTAAATAGAAGAATGTCAATGACGTCTAGTAAGTACACTACTGCCACTTAAAGGTACTTTAATTTACAGAAGTGACATATGGTTTAATGTTTGACTGAACAAGTGCAAGTCTTTCGGAGTGGTACTTTTTTCTTTACGTTATGAACACATATAAATTGACGACTTACCTTGTATTAAATCCACTCAAGTAAGTGTACAATATCAATACAGTCTTTGCAATTTAATGTTTTTTTTTGTTTTTTTGTGGCTCATAGCTTCCTTGATAATTTGTTACACAGGTCATTAAGCCAAGGTCAATTATAAATTAGTATAATTGTACTGGTATTTCCAAAAAGCGTAATCATATTGATGTTGATAGCTCAATCAGACTGCTTTGTGTAAGCAAACAATTGTGTATTTAAGGTTTTGTAATACATTTCAAAACCAGTGCAACATATTAAATTACAGCGGTCGTTTTAAGAGTCATACATAATTTGAAATTGAAAAATATGAAATGATCATTGAGAATCAGTTATCCCATTTTCTAACAAATAAAGTGTACGAGATTCTTGATGGATCATAAGTGCAGTTTCAAAGTAAATAGTTTAAGTGTAATTTCTGGTGCATTGACTCTGAAATAACCTTTTTAATTAAGAAATAGATAACAAGTACTAGGTTGAATTTTGTGTCTGTTGATCAAGTTTACAAATTGTATCTTTAATAGCTTTCATATGGCATTATCTCCATTTCTTGCAGTTTAATAACCTTTCATTACAAATGCTGTACATCATTAAACATTGGAAGTACAGGGCAACTTGTCATTGTCGAAGGCTAAACTATTCCTTTAACAGTTACTTTCAAGTTGATACACTTCAATGTTTTTTATTTCACTTGCAGGGTAATCAAATGCCAGTGCATCTTGCAGCTTGGAAAGGACACCTTGATATTGTGAAGTATTTCATTGAAAATCTTGGTATCAACAAAGAAGTCAAAGGATATGTAAGTTTATTTTTATCAAGGTAAACAATTTCTTAAGAATGGAAAAAAGTGCTTTGGGAATTTTATCCTTAGGGACTAGTCAGTTTCTTCAGTCTGGGGGCGGTGGATTCATAAGGGGGGTCACCCTGTTTTTGTCTTTGGTGATAGGGGTGTAACCATGTTGTTGAAATTCCAAATAGGGGAGTCAGTGTGTTTTTAATTTCGACATGGCTCATACTTGCGGAAAATGCATTGTGACAGACAGAAATTTCATCATTCAGTTGTATTTTTCAGTACATCCTTCGGATGCAAAACTTTAATATATCAGACATATATATATATATATATATATATATATATATATATATATATATATATATATATATATGTGTGTGTGTATGTGTGTATATATATATATATATATATATATATATATATATATATATATATATATAACTGAGATACCTGTATGTTTAAAAATTTTGGCATGCCCTTCGGGCGCATTTCTTCAAAATATCAAACAATATTTTTCAGCATGCACTTCAGCTGCACGACTTTCATATATCTAATATGTATATATACCACACATATCTAGATGTTTAATATTTTTTCGGCGCGCCCTTTCAGTAAATATATCAGAGATATATGTCAAATATATCTTGATGTCTGTAAATTGAAAGTCTGTTTTGTAAAGTGTACTAATCATTATGGAATGTGCAGTTTATATGATTATACCACTCCAGGTCATGTGACCTATTGTTCTTACCATCCATTTATCCCTGAAAACACGACTGACACCTATTGTTCTAATGCAAAATAAGTAATCAGCCATACTTTAATTCATATGTAAATAAGTAATCACCATACTTTAATGAAAGAAAATCATTTTCAAATCAATAAAAGTGTAGTGATTACTTATTTAAATATGAAAAAAGCATGACTTACTACTTATTTGCAAGAGAACAATAGGTCAAGTAGAGATGTCTAAAGCATTCACACACATTCAATAACAAAATGAAAACAATTTGTTCAACTGATATGTTATAGCATCACATTTTATAATTCAATTTTAACTTTCTTTGGATCGTGCTCAATGTAAGCAACATAATTTGTTGATGAAGACTGTCCATCTTTAGATTCGGCGTCTTCTTGGGTTGGACCAATCTTGTCTGTTTTGTTATATTGTTTTGTCGTAACTTGAGAAACTGGTTTACTAACAGATTCCTCTGATTTAACACTAGATGGAGGTGGTAGTAATATATTCGATACATGCTTTTGTTGTGGAGTAGACATACATTTGAGGCGCGTGAACCGTCATCTGATCTGTAACCTGTTTGTTTTTTGATAAGCTGCTCATCGAATCCCTGATGGTACAGAGATGTTGCCGCATTCACCTGAAATTATCAAACACAAGACATATGTGACAAATATCATGGAAATAAGTGCAGCCTTTTTGTAACGTTTGTGGAATAGTCGAAAGAAATTCTGTGATACTGCCGCACACACAACAAATTGTTTTGGTCAATGAATTTAATTTTATAACTTTACAGAATTCGTTTTGTGTATAAATATTTTAGTAAAAGAATAAATTACCTTGCTAGAATATCCAGTATGCTGGCAGTCTGGCCAAGCCATCTTGCACATTTGTTTTGTGGCAGGAAAACTTGATTATCCCTTGGCAAGGGTCATCGATAGTACAATCCCGTCCGGAGTTATCATCGCCAAGTAAGCTTTTATAAGTTGAAGTACACATCGTGGATTTTATGCGCTCCGTAGTAGCGGCTGCTCTTAAGGGCAGTTTGCCCGTGTAAAATCTACTTTGGTTGTTTTACATGGCCGTCCATGGAACTCTAGGAAGTCTCTTGGGTCATCAGATCAGACACGTTGACAAGGTCCATCTTGACCACTCGAAAACACGAAAATGGTATTGAAAGCCTGATGCATCCACGAGGCAATCACATGCATCTACAGATTTAATTCCTTCTCGCTAGCCAATAACCAACAAGATAGAGTAAGGCAAGCCATTTTATTTAACCAATCAGACTAAAACAGGTTCCTTCTACACAGGTGCATTATACCACTCTATAACCCTTATTCAAATGCAGATTTGCGATTGACCAGAGCCCTTGTCCTACTTGTCTGGAATAGGTCATTCTCCCGAACTCGCATGCCAGGTGCAAAATGACCTCTGTGAACCTTTCGACGTACAATCGGTCACGCCATTCCATTGTTGGTATTCAAATCAAAAGTAGACAATTTATTGACAGTAATTTTCAAATTTTAAAGAAGATTGGCCTGTTTTTCGTGGTATAAGTCGTTAACCGCACCTCGTAGGTGAGCTGTTACAGTTGTAATCTAAAGATAGACTGACTTACTATAGTATGGCCTTTATAGTATGTGAACTCCTGAAGAGACATCGGACATGTATTCGAAAAAAATACTTGATCTTGGTTGTTCAATGATAAGGAAGCCGTTTTTTGTCAAAGCAGGGAAGGATGTGACAGGGTTTTGTGGAATGTTAATTTGAGTGCATATTTGATTTGGAATAATTTCTGTTTAAATATTTCCAGATATACTCATTAACGTAATAAATTAAAAGTGCCAAACATTCCGACGTTGGTGGCGCCACATACTCATTTACGTAATGAATAAAAAAGTGCCAAACATTCCGACGTTGGCGGCGCCCTATTCGTGTAGGCTTGCCCACCATTTTGTGTCTTGTAGGTGAGTCATTTTTGTACTCTTGTAATCCGACTTTGTCAGGTATGTAATCTTTGCCATCCGAAGATTTTGACACTGAGCATTTGTACATTGAACATTCATCTTTAGGACTATGTTGTTTTATTTCATTTTGATAAGTAATTTCTATGTTTCTGAGATATTTGAAAATGTGTTGCAATGTCAGCCATGTGTATGTGTATTACTTGGACAGTATACTTTCATCGTGCCACACCTCAGTTTCTTTACTAGATGTGATATTTAAACTGTGAGCCTTGCCCGCCATTTTGTGTCTTGATGTGTTTTGGGGCCGTCTGTAATAAATGTAATGTGCGACAGCTGACAACCACAATTTACGAACTCTTGGTGTGTTTTTCAAGACGCCCATCTCAACCCAATTCCCAGCTTGCATCCTCAACCTGAATGCCTTCACTATATATATATATATATATATATATATATATATATATATATATATATATATATATATATATATATATATATATATTAGCCATGGATTGAGAAAAGGGCCCTCTTGGCTAAAAATTCACTTTTTGAGTTTTTATCATAATATTATACTATGACGCTTAAATTTTCATTTGATCAAATTTTTAGGGTCAAGTCAGGCCTAATTTGCATATTTATGCATAATTTGCATATGTAATGAGTAAGTTTTGCTTTAGTTATGTTGATTTCAAATACTTATATACAGCTAAGTATTCAGGTTTTCCTGCCATTGCATGTTGTTGTCAATATTGAATGTAATGTATTTTATTTTTGTTATATAGCTGGGCTCTCATTTTCAAAACTAATTAGATTTATTAAAATAAACAAACAATATTGAAATGGGTGGAACTCTGCCAGCAACTGCAGTATTTGAAAGACAAACTGACAAACTAAGAAAAATATAATCAAGTCTCTCTAAAAAGGACAGTAGCTTTTTCTTTTGATAGTTTTCCAGTATCTTTGTTCTTTATATCAAATATTTTTTCTCATTCTAATTTTCAAAGTATGGTAAAACGTTAAGATTTGTTGAGCTGCATTAAATAAAACTCATGACTGGAAGTCCGGACTGAAATTCATGCTGGCGACAGGATTACATATTTTGTGTGCTTACACTACAGCGTCTCCATGTATGATTTTTGGAATCTTAACAAGTCATCGCTTCAAAGAGAGTATGACAGAGACTGTTAGCTTTAATACTGAAAAATTGATCAACCATTTCATCATTCGTAATGTCTGTCTCTGTAGTAATATTACTGTTGACCATAGTTTCTTCGAGTCCGTGTATTCAATGTAATGGCTTACATTTGCATTTCCGCTGCCAGCAGTACTAATACTGATACTGAATTCGTCTGCACTGTTCAACATAGCCGTCGACACTCATCGATAGAAAGATATTTATGTGCAATGTCCACGAAATAATCCAGACCAGCCGTTTTGTCCAGAACTAATAACAGAGTCGAATTTTTAAGTGATAATACCTGCCTCTGTTGGACTCATGGAGAAATACGACGCTCATGCTGACGGCGACAACGTCGACTGTACCACACTCATACATGTAAACAACGTTCAAAATGGCGGCTAAAGTACAGCGTGGATAACTTACCCTGTTCTAAGAGGTCATATGATTACCCACAAGTCATTTGAGTGGGCAACAAATGCATGAGTGGAAATGAGTTGTTTTCATGTGGGAACTTTAAACGCGTTTTTCTATTATTATGCAAATTTGCCGAGAGGGCCCTTTTCTCATTCCACGGCCCAATATATATATATATATATATATATATATATATATATATATATATATATATATATATATATATATATATATATATATATATATATATATATTGTTTTACCTCTGTCGCACGCAGGGGGACCCCCTGTTTTTGAAAGTCGGAATAGGAGGGTCAGCCACTTTTTGACATCGGCAAAATTATCCACACCCCCCGGGCCGAAGAAACTGACCAGTCCCGTGTAGGTGACCGACTTGAACACCTTCAATTTTAGAATTCAATCTTTGTGATGTTGTGAATTAAATTAGACTTCATTTTGCCATACCAGAAACGATTAACTTTCGTTATAAAACCTTAACTTCTTTGGCGTCGTATTCACATAGGGAAAAGAGCTAAGCTTATCAAATAGCTTACACCCGGTTTCAACCAGTTTGAATTCCCTGCATCAAACTGAGTGTCTTAGCTTAATGTAGACAGTAATAATTTATGGATGGCTTTCAACAAGGGACGATGTATTTGATATTTTTTTACAATTTTAATATCAGTTTTTTCAACTTTAACAGGGAAGACCTTATAAATACAAATATCAATGTATATATGATCAGATGCAGTGTATTTAACATGGGGAATGCAAGTTCTACAATAGTTATGATTAAGAAGTTAGAGATACTGTATTCAAGGTTTAATGAATACACCAGCGCTAAGTTGAGGGAAATAGAAGAGGCTTTGTTGCATTTGGACAAACGGAAACGGCAAGGAAAGTTGTAAAATCACAAAATTAAAACAGCGAATCTTAAGCAATAAAGGTCATAGTACTATCTAAGTTACAATGGTAGAATTGCCCTCGACAAATCTCAAACAAAAAAGACTTAGTACTATCAAACTTCAAATACTGAAACACTCCAAATAAATGTAGCTTAATAGCCGTCAATAAAAAACGTTAATAGAGGGAAAATCCCAAGGAATCATGGGTGTTATGATGCAGCTTGGGAAGTAGAGGTCCTGGGGGACATGTGACTGTGCAAGCCCAGGTTACTCCTAGCTAAAAGGATGACCTTGTGATGGATACGGCTTGGTGAGGGGGTCCTAGGGACAGGTTGAGTGTGCGAGCCCAGGTGGAAACAATTATGCTAGAGACTGAAAAAGATGAAAACACTTGGGATACACTGAGACAAGTAACATGCGAGTCATACAACTAGAATCTAAAGCAAGTCGATGAACTAAAATAAAGCCGACTTGACGTGACGACATCAACAGCAGCAAATAAAGTGTTCAAGTGCTCGCAAAGTAAGTCAAGAATTGTTCAGCGTAACACTATGTAAATTAGGAGGCTAACTATTGAAAAAGTGCGACACAAGGACATTTCTTATGTTCTTATGTAAAGTTGGTAGCAGTTGCTAGAGCATCTACCCAATCTCTGAATCAGAAGGGATTTGTGACGCCTCGGCTGAAGTGGCTGCTCCAATATAAATCTTGTTGCTGACAGATACGAGATAAAACAGTCAATAGAAATGCTGTGATCATGTGGCGGTCTAATGGCGTTCTTTCTGGCATGAGAAAAAGTTGTTCATATGCAGTGGCTGACATTTCTTGACGGTTAATCATAAACCGGAGTTATGCAAAAAAACATGCATGAAAGGTTGCGGTACCCGCGGGGAAGAGGGGCGAGTCATAGCCGTGGCAAAATTGGTCGGTTTTTGAAGACTTCAGATCTCCTGTCTGTCAGTTGTACTGACAGAAAGGAGACCTGTCCGTTGGATGATTGCATCCCACATATAGGGTAGTAACATAGTAAAGTCCCTGAAGCAGAGAGTAGACTGAGTGTCAAAGTTATGAGTGGCAGATATGAACCCACTACAGCGAAAAACCCCAAAGAAAAGCAGGAGGAATGCCGATTGCAACAAAAGATCTACAGATTGGCCAAATACGCCTTCCTTGAGGATTTCCCTTACCGAACCTACAGACCTGCCTGAAAGCTTTTGCAGGTCGTCGCGGCTTGGCTTAATCAGATCTCTTGCAGATGTCTGCAGATGGTCTGATTTTGTGCATATATACTTAGCTTTGAGCTGCAAATAGCAGCTCATGGGGCATGGTAGGCAGATCATTGGCATACACACGACAGCTGAAATGCAGCCCATGACTTTTAACCTGCAGACATACAACAGTTCGAAGCAGACAACTTGCAGCCCATGACTTTTGACTTGATGACATAAAACAGCTCATAGTAGACCACTTGCAGACATATAACAGCTAAATGTGAACATTGCTCATCCACCATTCTCATACTACATGTAATAGGTCACATTTTATTTGTACATACAAAAATACATTTATTTCTACCTCATGTCATGCTCACTTCAATGGCTCACAACAATACAACACCACCAGCTGGAGCTCTTCATTAACCTGTTAAGATAAATCACAAAGCTCATCAAAGTTACCATACCAGTGAACTTACTCACACGTGAGTAAGAAAAGATAACACCTGATATAGGATGAAGAAAAACTCGTTTATTATTAACAAAGGTCTTTGGAAAATTGAATTAGATACAAAAAAAGGAAAAAAGCCTAGAACCTTTTTGGAGCAAGCATAAAAGTATATCAAAACTAGAACAAACTAGTCCATGTTCCTTTCATGAACAACTGACTTTGGAGAAATTGTGAGATGTTTATCTCAGCATTGCATAATGAATCAAAGTTCGTCAGAGAAATTGTGAAGAGTTAATTTCAGCATTGTAAAACAGATCAAAGTTCTTGTAGTCTTTTCAAATATTTCCGGCACTCATCAATTCCAATAAAGGTGTCTTGTGGCTATCACTTTGATCTGTGTGACTAAGGTCGTTTAGCGAATCTGGCCAATCGCAGACAGCTTTTCACATGAGAAATGACGTCATTATGCGTCATGCAGCCTAACCAACGATGCCACGAGCGACGTACATCCGATGTCTGGACATGTGTGGAGTAGCAAAAGTAGCAGTGCTTGGATCTTCTAATAACAAATTTAGGGACCGTTCAGTTTTTACGGCCAAGGGGGGCCGGCAAAATCTTGTCGCCAGTGTTCAAAAAATATAGAACCCCTGCATTTTTCGTGCAAAGAAGACTACCCCCTAACGTTGTTGGTTTTTAAAGAATAATGCATTCTGCTAAGAGCCTCTGTGGTCACGAATTTTTAATCAACTTTCAGAACAGGTTGCCTTCGTAACTCTCCAATACCCACGATCAAATTGCTGTTAGACCAAATGTGAAACATTGGCGAATACATTTTACTAGCCAAAAACAGACAGATAAAATAATTTACGTGTGCCATACAACTGGATGGCTTTCATCCTGCCGTTCCAGACTAGGCCACGGTCAGTGATCGTTGTCTGACTCAAAACACACTTAAACAGCCAGAAAATTGGAGAGTAATTGCTAACTCGTTTTTTTCCCGGCACCATTAAGTTCAGACTGTTTACTACAAAGTGGTACGGAGATGTGACCCTTCAACAAAGTGGTTCACAGGCTTTCCTTTGATGTGAAGGTGCGTAGTACATGCATGAATAAATGACATCTCTTGTGAGACAAATTTTTGGGCAGTCTACAGCCTGGAAATTGCATGGCTAAAAGGTTAGGTCGTGATTTATGTACATGTTATTGGGGATTTGTAATGAGCAGTTTGTTGAGGGCATGATGAAGTTGCTGCGCTACTCGTCAAAATATGGAAACATCAGTCGTCACCCCCGAACTTCGTATGATAAACCTAATTATACAAAGGACCTTGCTGACTTTACTTACTGAAGTTTTTGGGTCATGTCAAAGATCGAGAATGATTCGGCTACTGACCACCATATGTACATACGGAATTGGCGCAGTACATAGTGGAAATAATTATCAATAAAGTAATAAACATAAATAACCCGAAATTGGCCATTTTGTATGTTGAAATCATTAATTACACATCTGAACATTGACTGAGACACAAGGTTAGCAAAATGGTAGGAAATAGGTGACATCATGACCAATCGCTAAAATCAAAAAATAAAGTAAGTTCAATACACCATGGATGGGTAAAGATTTCCATGAATCTCGTGTATCACGATATCTGTAAGCGATTGTGGTGGAGCTACTCGGTTGTTCGAAGGGTGACCTCACCAACTCATTACAAGTTATGTTAATTTTCGGAGCAATTTTTGCGCGAAACTTTAGTTAACCTCTGACTGGAATAAACCACAAATTGGGATCATAGATATCTTCATTATTGAAAAAATTAAAGTCTAACCTTTGTCGAACTTTTACAATGTAAAGGGCGACTAAATGAGTCTATCTTGGACACACGTATCTTCTTAGGCCTAAAGCCTTTAGAAGATCGGGTTTTGACACTCACTTGCTCACCTTGAACTGACAGATATATACAATGTTTCAACTGTTCTGATGTCTTACAAGCTTTGTTTAATTCTCATAAGAGAAGTCAAAACATTACTGGGGCAACCGGTCTGTCACAACTTTCCCGGCCCTCCCTCCGGCCATGTGTGAGAACATGTGTACATATGCACAAACCATGCGGTTGTTTTCAGGGCTAAGCATTTAAATATCAAAAGCGACTGAAGCGTACCGGTACTTTCGGCTCTCTTCGACCAACTGTAATTAAATTGATCATAGAGGCTATACTGCCATGCTTTGATGTTTAGTTGTTTATGAAGTCACATTTGTCAATGCAAACTTTGGATTCTGACTACAGTTTTGTAAGATACAAGACAGTCGATGTCACATCCTCATTCATTGGGAAACAATTGTGCGGCAGGAAGCTTCCCTTATCTACACAATCATGAAGACAGCGATTCAAAATAGCGACCGGACAATGCGGCGACAGCTTGCTTTGTTTTTTCTTAATTCAAAACAGGCCTAACAAATTACTTTTTGCAGGATTCGTTTGCTCTGAAAATGCACGGGAACATGGGTCGATTGCACCATTTGTCTCATGCTCAAAGGAAATGATAGTTCTGTCAAAGGTCGACATCCAAAACAGCTTCATTCAGTGTGACAGTTTTCGGACAGGGTGGTGAATTTCGCCGTTGACCAGAATTCAGAAAGTGATCTCGAGGGGAATTAGCTTGAAGGTGCATAGGCAACCTTGGCAACCTCAACCTTATTGTGTTTTTTTCTCAAACTGTTAACACGACGGAAGTGGTATTCAGGGGGTCAAGTTGCCAAATTTTTGACCCTGTGTTGAGTGCGTAGTAATCGAACTGCTATCGCAGTAATCGGACATCGTATTTGGAATGTGATTTAGGGCCTAAATATTGATAATTTGAAACTTCAAAACCCTGATTTTCATTTTCGATGTGTTTAAAAAACAGTAGGCCCTACAAAATATTTCGTAATAATTAGATATATTTAATCCATAGACGACTCAACCATACTTCGACGTGTTCGGGGCTTACCTACTGGACATATGGGCTGTCTCTGTGTGTCGCTTTCGACACCTTTAATCATATGGTCTGGCTAACTTCTACTAAAAATAGCTTCTACTAAAAAACTACCCAAAACGGGACAGCAGTATCACTTCACTTATATGAGGTCACATGACTTGTCAACTGCTATCATTACTGAGCGAAGTGGTGATGACGAACAGCATGTGATTGAATGTCCGAAAACTGAGGTTGTCTGAAAACTGTCACACTGAGTGTACTGTACTGCAGCTACAACATGCAAAGCATTGAACCAAAACACTCAGGCGCGGGATCGTTCCACTTTTTATAAAAAAACCCAACCGTGAATAGTTCAAACTAAGACTGATACTGTCTTATTTCATACAAAGAAATGAAACGTAGCCTCATCGTACTTTCAAATCGGTCCCGAGCATTCTATTGCTTTGTCCACTCACGCTTTGTCCTTCAGAGTCAGAATCCGGCTCTGATTTGGAACCACTCTTCCCGGATGCCCGAGGTTGCCTATGCGCCTTTAAGCTAATTCCCCTCGAGATCACTTTCTGAATTCTGGTCAACACTGTCCTCGCTGGAAGCAACTTGACAAGTCCCTGCAGCTGGACCACCGGTGCCATGGCTTCCGTGCCATCGTTTACTTGGCGTCTGTGAGCAGTGTTTATATAACTGACTTTGTTTGTGGTCTAATTTATGCTAAGACCGCTAAATACACTCTCGTGTCCATAGCATTCTACAAATGACGTCAATTGTACCTGTTGGTCAATATACTAACACCGCTGCCTGGCTCGGGTGCCAAGAGGACCCTGATCACCAGGCATGAAAAAGGAGTCAAATTTCGCAGTTCGTGCACATCTTTGCCAACTGACATAATATGCAATCCACAGACAGGTCCCCCAGCTGAGTTTTTGAAGGAAAAAATAAAAAATTTGGAAATGATGTCATAGGCCCTCTAATGAACTATTTAGAAATGTGCAGCACTGCATTAAGATCATTAGTTTGACTCTTGTTAATTATTCAATATATTCCCTCCATAAAGGTTGTGAACTCTGTTACACTGCCAATTTTGCATTATCATAAAAGTGTACCTCATTCTCCGAAGAGATAATCTAACTGCTTAACTCTTCAATTATAGATCAATTCAACACCCTTGATAAATGCTGTTGAGGGTGGTCACAGTGAAGTGGTGAAATATCTACATGGTATTGGTGCTGACATTGAAGCTGTTACATCAGTAAGTGTTTAAAACTATCATCAAAATTTACGTGTCACATTTGACACGTGCATTATTTGCAAATTATTGAAACTCATGCTGATTTATATCGTGTCAAATTGGAATGTAACAATCATAGGTAAAACAAATCATAAGCGTTAATTCGAATAGCGCAGTCATGGTAGTCAAGTATAGGTGGTAATTGTCTATTGTTGCAACATCATTGCAGTTTAGTCATTGTGAATAGCGTCAGAAGCATGGTGAAATTAATAACAAGAGTTGTCGCACAGTTATATGTGATGTCCTTGATGTTGTAAACACGGCGAATCAATCAAATTCTTATAATTGCATTACTTTTAAATTTCAATCGATTCAATAAATTGTATCTGTCAAATATTGGATTGTGTCAGGCGTAGTATAATCAGAGATGAAGAGTTAAAGAGGAAGATCAATGATGATTTTTACATATGTGCTAGCTTTGTGGTCACTTACCCCGAAAAACCTATTTTCGCCATTTATAACTCGCAAGATTTTTTACAAAAACCGATAGAAATCGTACAGGAAGTTGCCCATGCAATAATGTGAATCATGGAAAAAAGCGCCAAGCTTGGAGCTTGCATAATGTGATATGGAAGGGACCATCTTCCCATGGGTATGGCATTGTCCACTCACCCATGCTTAAAACAGGCTCTGGGTATTTACATAACTTTTGTTTATACTGAGTATCCTTGCGTAAACGATGAATCACTTATAATAAACTGTCTACTGTCAGATTTTGTGGTGCTTTTTACTACCGTGTTACTGTGAGTGGACAATGTGGGGGCCATACACATTCGGAGATGGTCCCTTCCATATCACATGATGCAATTTCCAAGCTTGGAGCTTTATTCCCATGATTTAAATTACATGGGCAACTTCCTGTACTATTTTTATCGTGCAAGTTATAAATGGTGAAAAAAGTTTTTCCTTGGTAAATGACCACAGAGCTACCACATATGTAAAAATCGTCATTGGTGAACTTCCCCTTTCCTTTAATTACAAGTTATAGTGGTCAGAAAACACATTTGAGAGACTATGTATCAAACATTATACTAAATGGGACAGAATAGACAAACTTATCAAACCTAATTGAGAGCCTTTGATTTTCAGAATTGGAGAGAGAGAGAGGGGGGGTTTATGCAGTCAAAAAAAAATGATTGTTGTCTTTCGGATATGGTGTTAGTTTGAACATTGATGCTGCACAAACTTTCATTTAAAAAACGGAGTACTTTTAGCCCCCTTTTCTGCACTGGGAACATGCAATCTTAAGAGTTATATCAGAAATTATATCATACCAGTATACTGATGGCGCAAATGCGGTGATCTGATCGGTCGAGATGCAAGAAAAAGAACCGTGGTATATTGGCGATACATCATGGCTGGCATTCTCGCGAGCTCTCAGCTCGAGTAAAAACCTGTTTATTCACTTTCCATGCCAGTATTTCAATATACTGTTATGATATAATAGCTATAAATCACCCCCAGCAACGGTATACGACTCGATTTTGACCAGTTCACTTCATATATGCACTCGCTATCACTCGTGCATATATGTCGTGAACTGGTCAAAATCTCGTGGTATACCATCGCTTGGTGTGCTTTATTGCTTAATTAGACAACACTGAGTCAACAACTTCAAGAGCAAGTGATTGTCCCAAAGGAGTAAAGTGTACAAGACATATTGAGCTTTGCCCTACACAACTCCTTAACCCTATCTCTAATTTCATACATTGTAAACAGCTTACAAGATGGCAAACAGTTTTAATTGGAATGTGTCATGAAGTTGGGCTATTGTGTAATGCCAGTGAATGTTTATACAAATATTAACCAATGTTTGATTGTACCAGGTGTATAAGTAATACTTTGGCAACTTATGATTATCTTAAAAACCCAAAAGCTTCTTAAGGTAAACACCTGGTAATATTTTAATCCTTTAATAAAGCTGCATTGTTTCATGATTTCTTAGAAGCTGATCTGATGATCGGCTTAGATAATTGCAAGCTGCTTAATGATGTTATCGCAATCTTTTAATTACACAAATTATAAGACAAAAGAAACCAAAGAGATTCTACTAGAATGTAATGTTCATGTTTAACTTATACAGTGAGATTGGAATATTTTGTATCTCTGACGAATCCATGGCAATTATTTTGTCATATGACTATGGCTAGCCAATTAAACTAGCCTTTGAACTTATTAGGAGGAGCTTCTGTGTTTTGGCATTATAAATTGAGTAGCTTTCAGTGGAATTGTTAGATCTCTGTTTAGACGCAATTGCGGCGTAATAAACAAGTCTCCTTCTCTAGCAGTACTGTCTCTGCATGAGTCTGTGTTTGCTGCTGTGTGTTAAAGTTACGGCCAAGTCCAGCCTGAGCTACAAGTCCTACATAGTTAGTAGAAGTCCCGACTTCTCACTTCGTTACAGAATGAAAAAGCCCGACTTCCTAGCTTATAAGTTTCGATTTTTGCACTGTTTTTTAGAATGGAGTGTCCCGTCATGACATGTTGAGATACTTTCCTGAAATATGACTAACCTTATAACAAGAGAAGAACAAAACAACAAGCATTGAAGTTATTCTTCAGATTTTTATTTCGCAAGTTTCTATCAGATTTAGACTATGCTAAAAGAAAATGATCTCAATATAGTCCATCAAAACAATATGTTTCAACACCACGTTTCTTATGATCGATGATGCAATATTTTTATTTCTTTTATGAACACAGGTTAATGTCCCAAATTGCCTTACTTTTCCTGCCTGTCAAGGAGATTAATACTACATCTATTCAAGGGCAGGCACACAATGTCAACTTATGCGTCGTCCATCGAGTGGCCAGTAGCGGAGTGTCACAGATTACACAGCATTGAACTACTGAATGATAAATTTGTTGACCTCAAAAAATGTCACCGGTGGTGATACTTTCCTGAGACCCTTTCAATCCGTAAATTCCACGGGTAACCAGTTTATTTGATATGCATTTTGCCATGTTCAGTTTCGATGCAAACAGGCAAATACTAGTGACAAGCTGTCATTCATGTGAATGCCTATTTAATTTGATGGCAAAAGAAGACAAGCTTCAAGTGAAACAATAGGCGGCCAAATCATTTGTTGTTCACACCGGCAGCCTCTTAAGCTGGGTCGGCGGAAGGTTGCTCGATCTTTTTATCTTGTTATTAGCGCCTTTTCTATTTCTGATTCGCCTTGGCAAGCAAATGCTGTCACGCACAAAAGAAAACAAAACTTTCCGACGATCACATCACTTTCATCTCATCACTTAGTGATATAGTAGAGCCCAGTATATACAAATTAGGAATTGGCTAAAATAAAAAAAGCTAATGACTTTAAATAATGTTGTATAGAAGTATCTTCTCGAAGAACATAGCAAGTTTAATCAACTTTGGTCAAGTCAATGAAGAATAGAATAAAGAATAAAGAATATGTATTGTTCAGGTGGAGCTGCATGCTGCAAACACTGTTTTTTTCATGGCAATATTTCTCATCGCAGATGACAAGGAAACCCCTCATACTATTTATTTCAAAAAGCAGACAATCTAAAGTTTAGTATGGTAGCAATAGTCAACTTCATCATGAGACAGTTGCATTTAAAAACAGCACATTTTTAGCCCCCTTCTGCACTGACGATATGTAATCGTAAGTAGTTATATCAGATATTACATTATACTAAATCAACAAAATTCAAGGGCAACATTTCTGTTATAAGATTGTGTATGTCTTCTATTGTATTTTTGTGTCATCTGTTGCCAATTTTGTGTAGTATTGTTGATCGTTAAGTTGACGTTGGCATTCTCTTATGTAATCATCAGTGTTTAAAATTGCTGTCCCCGTCCTTTATCAAACGGTTTGATGGTTATCGTCTTGTTTTTGATAGCTATTTTTTCTGTACATGTCATGTTGTTTTTTGTGTTTCGAAAAGGTGTGTTAACAATAGCCAATTTTGTCGCTTTCAAATAATTTTCTAGTTTTGTGTTCTCGATTGTATGTGGGATCCATTTCGAGTTCACTTTAAACGGGTGTTGTACGATATATTTGTGTCTCATGATATAACGGGGTCTCATTTTCCGAAAGTATTTTTTATGTATTTTTATGTTAGGACGATTTGATGTAGGAATGAATTTTAAGCCTTTGCTAAGTACGTTGATTTCAATGCTGGTGAGTTTGTGTGTCGATAGGTTTTTAATGAATCTGAGACTGCTGTTTGTTACAGTGCTCAATTTTGTTCTATTGCGACGTTTCGTTATTTTTTATCATACTGTGATTCTTGTTTCTGTTTTTCCTTTTTTTAGCTTCTGTTTTTTGTAGTTTCTATTGTGTTTGAATTTGTGTTGTATGTGTTCTTGGTATTTCATTGTTTTTAACGGTAGTTCTCTTTTCATATGTGTTGGCCTTGAAAAAGGCCATTTGTGGTTTGGTTGTGTTAGGCGAGAACTGTCACTTATTAATGTTGCTGAGACGGCTTGCTGTTTATATTGTCTTCCGCCTTCTTCCTAGCCGATACGATAGTCGAGCGAAGAAGTTGGAGTGCTTTCTCTCTCAGTCTTGGTGCGAATGGCCGCCGCTTCCTGACGAAGACTTCTGATGAAGGCTTTTGTTATGAGTTTTTGTTTATCTAGATGTACTGGAAGGTAGTTGTGGAGAAGTGTGATGAATTGCTTACCGCTGTGTTATTCTAGTTGTTGCCACTATTGGATGAGATCGTTGTCTGGCTTGGTTCCCGCGATAAACGCTTTCAGACTTTCTTGGAGGCTGCGAGGTATTGTGGATGTTCTGAGGAAGCATTTCAGTGTGGCCTGCTGTTTGCTTATCTTTTCCTCGGTATCGTACAGTGCTGTCAGTTCATGTTTCGTCTTGTTGATACTTTCGGTGATGTTGTGGTCGTCCTTTCTTTTAGACGTTGCGTGTTTTCTTACATTGAATGTCAGATCAGGAGTGCTGCTGCGTTGTGGTAGGCTCGGCGGCATGTGAAGATCTAAGTCGCAGAGAGCAAAGCTGTCATCTGTCTCCGTGCCAGATAGTTGTTCTTTGTCTTGATGACTCGGATATTGTGTACCACTGCGTATAGGTTGAGCTGGTGGTAGGCTCTGATCGTTCTCAGAGAGACTAATGAAGCTCACGTCTTGTGTTGAGAGATTGAGTTGCTATCGGTGTCATTTATTGTGAGGTACTGACCTTTATTTTTGTCTGTGTCATAATTTGTAGTAAGCGTGATGTAATCTATCTTTCCCGCTTTTATTTTGATTGGTCGTTTTTGTTTCCTGTTATGTTTCTATTGGTTATTACATGAGCACTGCTATTGGCTAATATTTGTGTATTTTCATTGGTGGATTTTGTTTTGATCTCAGAATCCTTTTTTTGCACCTAGCTCTGATGAATTCTGCGTTGCACAGACAGCGGTGCGCTATCTGTATTTACTCTGTATCGAAAAGTGCCTTGGCTAATTAGTATATGAGTGTAGAAACAGCTTGGGGCTTGTTGGTGTTATGCATATATGTATATGATGATGGATACCTAAAAAGGTATTCTCGTGTAAGTAAGCTTTCGACTTAAACCTGCAGAACAGGAATAAGTAAAAGTCATAGGTAGTAAAGGGAAAGCTACTCCACACATCGTTCATATTTGGGTTGTTTGCGTTCTATGTATGATATTGTGTATAATATAAGTGTATATCATGTTTGGCTGTTTTATGTAAAATGTTGCTTAGCCATGACAAACATAGAAATGACAAAAATCAAGGAAGCCCTCACAGAAAACTTGCGTGAACTTGAAAAAAGACGAAACACTAAAAAAACTGTTCCAAAACCAACCAATAATCGCATATAGAAGGAACAGAAATATAGGCGACACACTTATAAGCACCAGACTTCACAAAGACTACACTGGATCAAACTCAGGTTCACACCAACCTACACAAACACAACGAGATCAAACAGTCGATATTTTAGCTTCCTTATTTGAACAACAAACTCAAGTGGAACAACATATTACAAAATAAAAGCAATCAACCATTCACCACGTCTCACCAAACAAAAATGAATTTTAAGCGACTGATGAATAAAACTCTGTTTTTGAAACGTAGCGCCAAAGTATCGTAGTGTCACAGTAGTCTCTCCGCTCCAGTGTGGATTAACAAAAGACACATAGATTACGGGTACGTCCCGCCATGGCTAAGCAACATTTTAGATAAAACAGCCAAACATGATATACACTTATATTATACAGAATATCATACATAAAACGCAAACAACCCAAATATGAATGATGTGTGGAGTTGCTCTCCCTTTACTACAATATGTTATCTATTATTAGTAAAAAATAAAAACTCCGTTTAAACCTATACCCGAAATACAGTATTAACACAGTCTGGAATATGAGAAGTCCTATCAGAACCGTTCCGGTAGGGATTCAGAAGGTAAAATACGGTAGTAGACTATTAATATGAAAATTCGCCTCCATTAAAATCTATCTGTATATAGAGATACATATTGCAATCATGAGTACAGACACTAATGCATTCCCGATTGCCTTTCAGCTGAATAAATATAAATTTTACTATAACCCAAACGGGATTCGAACCCCCACACACTCACGGCAACATCGCCTAGCTGATAGGCCTCACACAAAACCAGTCGGCCACTGCTTCCAACTCAAAAGAGTTGGTCACAGTAACCGACTTTGATGTTGCAATTCTGTGCGCGACCAAGCAACACGGTGTGCATGAAGCAGACGACACACAGACACAGTACACACACACAGTACACACAAAAGAAACATATACCGACAGTTAAGCATGTGGATAATCCTTCTAAACCGAACAACATAAAACCCCTTCTCATGGACTTAGAAATATATGTAACGCCAACAGATAAGTTTATTTTCCATCCGCGGGATGTGTTCAAAGATAATGTAATCACTTATCGATCAGCGAAAGAAAGTAATGTCTGGTTGGGCGGCCTGCACATAAAAATACTGGGACCAGTAATTAAATTTCGCCGTATATAGTGCAGCACCACTGGCTGCGGTATTTCATTCGCCCATCTCTTGGACAGCAAATTTCTGCCACAAATACGTTCATTCTGTCGTTTTCATGTATATTTTACAGTACGCTGGCTCCTTCATGAAATGGAGGTTGCACTCCCAGACAATACCGGATGAATCTTCAAAGCCGGCGACAATCTGTATAATATCTTAAAATTTGAACTTCTATGAACCGAATTAGGAAATATAAGTCCAACAAAGTCTGACTTTCGATATCGTCAAGGGAAGTCTCAAAACTCAGGTCTAGGCTTTGGTTATGAATATTACACTAATCATGGCCCTGTCCGTCAGCCTACCACTGTATAAAATGGTCATGACTTTTTCCTCTCCTCGAATAATGTTTACTTTACACACACCATTTTTGGAAAGAAAAAACACACGCTGCCCGTCAAAGACAGACCACACTATTATTTGTTCCGAAATGATGGATCGGAGGTGCAATACAATAGTTTCATTCCCCTGCAGGGAGACTCGGGTTTAACAAAGGACGGTCTCGCCCACCTCAATGAAAGCCTTGAAGCATATGTATATTGCATACTTGGCACACAAGCGAATATTCGTAGTACCATAGTGGGCGATACTGGCAGTGCAGAGCAATACCGACAAAGTAATCAGTTATCGGTGATACCAAGACACAATAATGAATATGGGTGTAAAACTTGATATGGCTGTTTCCCCTAATTTACTTCTCTTGCCGTCTGAAATGGTTATTCTTTCGGGCCCAGCGATTGCAGGGTATAATAATGAATTGCAATACGCAACATAATCTATGGTCTTTGGGGTGAATAGAGATATAAACACAGAAATTAAAGAAAATGCTAAGCATGAGATGGATGGGGACGAGGATGCTGTTAAGTGGCAGGACGAGCCAGCTCCCCTAACAGAGCCCCCTTTCAGAACCATACCTGTAGGGGTTCTGAAGGCAGCAGATGCAGTCACTGCTGTCGCAAACAATGTGGGCGCGGATCCTATTCATGAATTCCGTAAAATTGTTTTGAAATCTTTGGCCATATTCATTACATTTATGTACAGTATATAGATCAAATGTATGTGACCCCACCATTCAACATGATTATAACTGGATCAACAAATTCTGGCAAAACGTAGTATGTAATAAATCTTCTCATCGGTCCGTACATAGGGAAATTTGAATATGTAGTCTTCATTTGTCTGACATTCATGAACAATAAAACCTATAATAAAAAATTCATTTTCACAGATGATAATGTATTTGTGTTTCCGGTCGGATGCTGTGGATGAAATTCTAGCCTTCATACGTAACAAATGGGCCTGCACAAACACTCAAATAATCCTCGACGACTGTGCCTCGTCTAAAGATATGAAGACGTGCAGCCACGTTTTAGTCAACCTCAGTTTCAGCACAAGACACGATGGATTATCTGTCTGGGTTCTGAGTCAACAATATACTAGTATCAGTAACCATTCTGGGAAAATATACAGATGTTAGTACTTTTTTACACACCGAGAAAGACAGACAACAAGACAATTGTAAAAGATTGGAATGGAGGTGTCAGAACGGGAGGCGTTGGACCTAGTCAGGCAATTGAAAAACACACCCTTCAGTAAACTAGTATTTCATTTAGGATACCCGTATGGCATACAATTTTTCATATAATATAGCTAATCATGGAAACCGAAGGAACTCTAAGAAAACTACATTACAACCCGAGAAATGGTTTTGGAGGTGTACAAAAATTATATGAGGCAGCGCGTGCTGTCGGACTGAAAGTGACCAAGAAAGAGCTGCAGGACTGGTTGCAAACTCAGCTAACTTATAATCTTCATAAACCAGAACCACATGGTAGTAGTTGTGGTGCGTTCCGAAGGGGGAGGCGCGTCTTCGTATCATCGATAGACGCCCAGTGGCAGGCGGATCTTGTGGAGATGCCTGCATCGTTCACAAAAGAGAATAACAATATTCGATACACTGTAAGTCAAATGGTGCATTATAAGCACACACTGTTTCACAAGCATTAAGAAGTTTACGGAGGTTCTTGAGTGACACCTTAGGCTGTTCTAGTTGTACTTGATTAGGTGGATAATAAGCTTTTTCAAGTTCCTCCTCCTTAACATCATCTATATAAAATCCCTGGTTGCCCCTTTGGAACGTGCCGCTATCGCCCCATGCAATTCCAAAATCAAAAGCTCGTGGAAAACCTACTGGGCCGACTGTCTCGGTATCAATCATTGGATTAAGTATATTCATGAGAAGGGAAGATGTAAGTGGACCATTAATTATCAAACAGGGAAGACTGTAGTCATCACAAATTTCTCAGAAAGTGGGTAGGAACCGCTAATGTACATTTTCCAATTCTTTTAAGGGGGACTCGGTTATTTCATATGGTCCAGATCTAGTCAGAATATTCCAAGTGCAATGATCCCAAGGCACGTCTTTAAATATGATAATGAAACTGCGTAAATTGTCAAATGCGGACGAAACAATCTTCTTTCCTTGCGACCACATGGAAACACCCCAGATTTGAGAAAAAGTCAGATGTTGAATTATACTTGAGTCACAAATGATGTAGTCCATTTTTTCGCCAGCTCGTTCCGATAGGACCTTGCATTGTAAACTAAGAGTATGTTCTATAAACTTATTCTCAAATTCATCGCTAGCTGTTTTCCCATTATACAAGTCTGCAATGGTACTAGAAAAATTTGCGTCAAAGTCTGGTACATGTATGAGTGCCTTCGGGTGACCAGAAGTCAAGTCCTCACCGCCTGCGACCAAATTTACTGCATCGTAACTCTTACCACTTCTAGTTGGTACATTTATGAATATGAATGACATTTTTTGTGATCTATATAACGGAAATTTTTCTTTTAAAAATTTTTTAGGATAGTATATAAGACAGCTTTATGATGGAGACAGTCTTCAATGAATATAAGAGAAGCTGATTGACCGATATACATCAACTTGATTTAAATAGGGACCTAGACACTCAGAACTATTCATATACACCATGACTCACTCAGATATAACAGATTCCTTGGGGCGTGGATATGCTCTAGAGAAACCCTTCGGTAAAAAACAGATGGTAGATTCCAATGGTCTTAAAGATGAATTAATAAAGAAATATGCAGGCGAGTGCACCGGCGCACCAGACCTTCAGTTTATTCCAAGAAAACTAACGACCTATTTCCATAAAAAGTGGCATCGCTTATGAAAAGCGTTCGGCGGGGTAGTTTTACAAAAAGAATTTCCCAAAGTCAAGCGGGTCAAGGACATCGCCACAATCAACATCGAAGGCATGGCCAAAGTAAAAAAGATGTACTCTGTTTTAGCAGAAATGGAAGTCAAATTAAAAAATCCAAAAGATCAAAGTATACAAACTCGTACATACTATGCTAACTATGATGGTACATACACAAAAGAGGTAGAAGGATCGGAATCAGATGTGAGACAACAATTAATAGGACGCTACGACCATATGCTTGATAAAACTGAAAATGTTGAGGGTTCTGGTCTCGTTCTTGAGGAGATACTTAATTTTGAAGTAAAACTAGTAGAAGTTCCACTGGGGGCCGGCAGCAGGGTCAAACTGCCTGAATGGTTAAAAAATAAGAAATGTGTGAGCGATCTGATTCTACCTAGCGGTCCTGACGGTAGTGGCGAGAACTGCTTCTAATACGCAGTCGTGGCAAGTTTAAAGTGAGGTGATGCCGAGTTTTCCAAGAAGAAGGCTGGTCAGACAGAAAGCACTGGAAGACGTACGCCCCATTTGTGGCCGATTACTGTTGGGATGGAATACCATTTCCTACGCCCGCTGATTGTCCATGTACAAACGCTTCGAGTGCAAAATCCGGGTACGAAACTCCAAGTATGGCAGATTTATGAAAATACGCAGTACAGATAATGTAATAATAATAATGTACGCAGTACAGATAGCCAATATCTTACTTATAGTTTGTGAAGGCAGCTCACACGACATCATATCCCAAAGGGGTCATTATGTACCAATTACAAAATTAAGTCGTCTTCTTAATTCTAATAAATAATCATAAGTATAAGCACAGGCAGACGTGTATTTGTATGGATTGTCAGCGAGGTTTTGCGTCAACAGAAGAGTTGGAAGTACATCAGGTGTATTGTGGGACAGACACCGCTCAGCCAGTTTTTCCTAAGGAAGTGTGTCAATTAGAAGGGCATTGAAAGACGGTTCTTTGCCCCTACATCATGTATAAAAGAACAATCACGGGCCTCTCCTGTGTTACAGAATTTCTAAAGGATAGGAAGAAAAGAGCTGAGATCTATTTGAAATTGTATTATTGGGAAGTCATACTGATGAAAGATCCTGCCATATACGGGAGTCCAGACTGTATTGCATGTTGTGTGGAATGTTCCTCACACCGAATAGCGAAGGATGAGTTTTGCACTACTTTTAATTGTGAAAAGTGCCACCTGTCAACAACCATTGCCATCTACTTTCACAACTTCAAGGGGTACGATGGTTCTTTTATCCTAAAAAAGTTACATGAAATAGATACCGACGCCAGAGGGGCCAGGTGCCAGCCCAGAACCGAAAATCATAGCTAGGATGGGCAATGGCGGAATTATGTGTCTTATGAAAACATTTATCTTAAGTGCCTCAATTGTTGTTGGTGGATAGTGGCCGAATAAGAGGAAGGCAGTAGAGAAACGCTACTTTTCTATAAAGTTTATGGAGAGTGCTCAGTTGATGTCTGGATCGCTCTTGAAGTTGGCAAAGACAGTGTCAGGTGATGGATGGTTGGTGCAACTTTCCTACCCAGAGATATCAGCGGAAGAGGAGGAGCTCCCGCCGAGAGAGAAATTTCATAGCGAACTGACCGTAGAGGGGATTTCAGAATCCAATCATGAACTCGATTGCAAGTATGGGACAAAGTTGGATGCGAGACCCTAAAAGATTATGTGGAATTCTATTGTGAGACCAATGTTCTCCTTCTTGCGAAACTGTTCGAAAATTTCCGTTACACATGTTTAGAAGCATATAAGTTAGACCCAGCCCCTATATGTCAGCGCCTGGCTTGACATGTGATGCTATGTTACTTTACAGGGGTATGAATTTCATTCAGAGGGGAATTCTGGATGGTATCAGTCAGTGTAATATTCATTACTTACATACAAATCATCCAGCTTACATGACAGACGAGATAGGTGGGGATTATGATCTGGAGTAGCCATTCTCTGAAATAAAATATCTTGACGCTAACAATGTTTATGGATGGGCAATGAGCCAGCCAATGCCAGTGGGGGGACTTCATTGGATGACGAGGGAAGAGTGGTTCACTCGAACGGTTGACTTGGATTGGGGCGCTGGCGTCCGATTTCCACTCTGCTTTCTAGAAGTTGACTTAGAATACCCTGCCGAATTACACGAAGAACATCGTGATCTATCTCTCATGCCACATCACTATGAATTTCCAAGGCGGCTGGGTACTCAACTGATCACAAGTGTATTTGACAGAGAGCGGTACATCTTATATTACAAATTACTCGAATTCTTTCTTCAAAAGGGGATGCGACTGAAAAAATACATCGAGCGCTTGCCTTTGAAGAGGCACGGTGTCTTGCGGAATATATTGACTTGAACACTCAAATCAGAGCAAAGGGAAAGACAGACTGTGAAAATAATTTCTATAAACTGATGAATAATGCGATGTTCGGCAAGACAATAGAAGATGTTCGAAAGTATAAGGGGATAAAAGATGTCTGTGTTAGTAAAGATATAATCTGTAAAGACTATAAGGATCTGTTTGAAACTGGTGGATCCGGAGGAAGGAGGCTGAGCGGGCACATTTTGTACAGTTTGTACAGAAAGCTGGTGAAATTCATAGTGAAAAACGCAGTAAAATCATTATGGCATCTAATGATATCAAACGTGTGCAGTTATATAATGAAGACACAGGTAAATGGCAGGCAGAAACAGATCCAAAACCATTTAATCCGTACAGCCTCATGTATCATTCAAGTGGAGGACTAAATTCTTCTTGTTTTTGAATTTCTAGTGCCTGCTTGAATATGTTTTCAATAAGGTCTGAGGCGTTTTCTGTTTTTGTGGTTTTTTCGTGTATTTGTGTAAGCAACTGTTTATATTGAACGTAATAATGTTTATACTTCTCTCATCTTTTTTATACTCCTGTGTTTGTATTACATCAATGACAACCCCCGGTATAGGAGTTAAGGCTAACAGTACTGGAACTGTTGGAATGGCTGCTATGACTGCTGAACTTACAAGAATTCCCTTAGTCACATTAAGAGCCATATCAATTCGTCCTATTAATTTGTAACTGCTGCGATATGCAGCGCTAGTTTTTTCTATATAGTCGGCCAATTGTTCAACAATTTCAACAACTGAGATGTGCATTTTTTACCGTATATGTAAGGTATGATAAAAAAATAATTGAAGTAATATAGAGAGACAATATGGCAGAACGAGAAGAAAATATAGAACTTCAGGATTTCGATGATAATAATTTGGTTGATGATGCTGTTGCTGAAACATCTTTTATTGAAGATGATGCCTCTGCAAACGTCGACCGTTTACTGGATAGCCCTCAGGTGGATCGTTTGACCGGACAGAGAGTAGAAATTACAATACAAATTGTAAAACTATTCTTAAAGGCGAATAGTATTACTGATCCGGATGCACTAAATGTATTGGCTCCAGATTCTGAAATTAGGGATGGAAAACTGTATTATAAAAACCTCAAGCTGTCTAAAGATAGCGGAGGTGGATTTTATAAGCTCTCCACATTAATGAGAGAAAAAGGAGGACATGGATTTATGAGAGATGTACTCGGGGTCTCTCTAGCGCAGAGCCCGACTATGTGAGTCGTACATTGCGTTTAGGAGATGTGTTAAATGATAGAATACCGGTCGAGGATCTGACACCCGTCGACATGGGACGAATCAGAGATGAACTGACTCTCTTATGACATGATGCTAGCAGTAATGTATATAAAATACAAGCTTTTGAAAATAAAATCGACAAATGGAACAATCTAAATCCTGACTTCAAAGCTATTGTTGATGAATTAGAGATGGCGAATATGCGTCTTAACGAGTTTAACAATGAAAGAGATAAAATTTTGTCAGAGCAGACAGAACTTTAACCCGATCTCAGAAAAAGACTGGCTAAAATTAATGATCGAATTGAAGTGCAACATGATATGATCAGTGGGGCATGTAAAAGGCTGGCTATGACTAGGTCTCTTCGTGATGTAATTTCCGATCCAGAATTGTCACTCACGCTGAAGCTGACAGAGTTAAATAAGCGGAATGGTATTACAATCGCTGCAATACTGACTGCCCTTGGAATGACAATATCAACAATTGCCCTGGCTGTGACTAAAGGGAGAGGGAGTCGGCTAATGCAGGAACTGGTGGCTCTGGCTCAGGCCCGTCCAAAATATACACAAAAGTGAAGAAAATTGTAAAGCAGTTTGGCGAATGAAAAAAAACCTGGCCGCAAACAGTGCTGCTGCAATACCCTGTTTAATCGGCTCCCTTGTCAGCAGTATCGGTTTTTGGATTCGTTGGAGAACAGCTATGGATATTTTTAACTGGTTTAACATAAGTCATAATAAATACAATAATGTATTGATATATGGTCTTATGGAGTCAGCATGTTTGGCGAAAAGAATATTGCAAAGTTTCTTTCTAAAAATAAAGACGTCTTTGGTTTCTCTGTCGAATTGGAATGGTGTAAACTCCGGCAAGTAAATCGTCATATCCTTCGAGCAAATCCAGGAGTGAGACTCAAAGATTTATAATCTATATCATAACATATTAGTTTTCATCAAGGAATGTCAAAAGACTAACTTCTTTAAGCATCTAGAATTCATAAAGGACATTGCAGATGATCAGGAGGCTCACCATCTCAGAGAATATTGGGTTCTTTGACTGATTCGCGACATGCGTAATCAATTCATATTTTAGTCAGATGGAAATATTTATGTGAAGATGTGATTTATTTTCTATTGACTGCGAGTTTTTTTCTTCTGAGTTACTATATAGAATATACACGAAAACAAAATGCCATATGATAGATCATTGTTACCGACTTTCAGCAGCCGAATACCGCAGGGACCAAAGGCAGTAAGGACCCATCATGTGGTTACCCATAATCCAAGTGAGGCAGATCCAGGTCAGACACTTAACATACTGTGTCCAAAGTTGGAAAATGGTGTAGTTTTAGTTCCGGATACTTTCGACCTGGTTTTATGATCTCATGGTAGAGTGGCATAAAGATAACCGAGTAGTGCAAAATTTTGCAAAAAATTTAATCGAGCGTATTTTCCTCAAATTTGAGGGACAGGTACTTCTCGATTTGAATAAATGTAACTTTATTGAATGTTATCGTGATCTGTTCAAACATAAAAAGGAGAGAACAAACATTACGCTTTATGCAATTCAGAATGAGAATCTAAGAAAATTGAGAAGTGGTGCAGCCAATGCAGATGCTGCCATCGCCAATGATTGTTTACTTTTTGACACATATAATAAGAAATATGCTATTTGTCTGACTCATCCCTTCATAACAGGTCATGGAGTTACATATCCGGCAGTGTTAGGTAGTCACATTGAATGGGAAATTATGTTAGCGCCCGCCACCAAATTACTTGTCAGTAATCATCTTACTATACCCAAATACAAATTGGTGAACATCAGATGAAATATGAAACAATCATGGATGACACCCTAGCGAGAGATACTGCTGGATATTACAACAAAGGTAAAAGTTTTCTCTACGAAAATTTACATTATTTTAGATCAATCCCATTCAAAGAATCAGACACGATTATAATGAAAATATTAATGTACCACGTCGTAGCATTAGAGGTATATTGATACTCTTCACTAAAGATCGGAAACAGAACTGAATAGTGACCGTTTCTTTAATCCATACATTGAATCTGTTTCTGTAACAATTGAGGCAATTGCAAATAAAATATACGCTCAGAAGATGTTACGAAGACATTTTTGAACACAAGCACGACGGTATTTTGCTGAAGATAAACATTGGTGTGAAATTGACATTGATGAAGTCGATTATTTGAAGAATAAACTCTGTCTATTTATCGATCTGCGTAGTTTTAAAGATATTGAATTTCATGGAAGTGGTTTAAGATTAATGAATACAAAAGATGGTATACAACTTGAAATTAGGAAAAAAGATACATCAGTGAAGGGTGACGATGCTCGCGATGATAAAATATTTGCACAAATTTATGTTATCAGTGATGCAATGGTCTCTGTTGAGAAGAGTAGATTAAAATCTATACTATTTTATTATTTATATTTATTGGTCGACTGGTGAGTTGAAACTGACTGACAATACTGGTAAAATCTTTATATAGACGCTCGACGGTGATGAGTCATATAAGGTCAGCTGCATGTCTATACATGTCACACGTGTTACAATACCCTTCGAAACATAATGAGTTCATAAATAGTGTCAGCTGTGCCCTACGAAGTTCTAAATGGTGCATGACTACGTATTGTATACAGATAGTCAATACATGTCGCTACATGTCTATGTGAGTTACATATAGGTCAGCTACCAACGCCTGAAAAATAGGCTTATATATCATACATCATTGCGTTCCAAATAAGCCATTGCTATGGCTACAGGGAGGGGGATTTTCTCTCCCCTCCCTGTAACTATTTTCGAATAAAATGGTGTAAAAATTCTTACTTGTCCTGGATAGGAAGTGTTTCTTACTAATATATATATATATATATATATATATATATATATATATATATATATATATATATATATATATATATATATATATATATATATATATTTAGAGAGAGAGAGAGAGAGAGAGAGAGAGAGAGAGAGATTGTGGAGATGTTATTACCCAATATCGCCTTATCCTGTGTCATATCAGCATTCGTGGCATTTGTGCTGCGTCAGACACGAGATGAAGTAATGACTGTTTTATCATATACTCATGCCTACAATTTTAGTGATATGGAAAAACTTGAATTTGGGGGTTTTACTCAATTATGCCTTGCACATATAGGAATATTTATGTGAACAGGCTTCATTCATAAACTGTAACACAAAGTCAACTTCATGTGAGACATCGCTGCATGTCCTCCATATCTCAATGAACCCCAGGAAGAAAGACACTTGGTTTCAAAAATCATCATACATGAGGAAACTTTTAAGGTGCAATGCGCTATAACAAATGTAAACAATCAAAAACTGTCCTCAGCTTTAAATCAATCCTGATTTTTATCGTCGTATGACACAGAGCTCGCAAAGAGAGGGACCACCAAATTGTTTGTTTACCTTGAGTTGCCATGTCAACAGTTGTCGCGCACGCGACATCTCAATCACACCACATGCTCACTGCCTGTTTGCGGTAGTGAATGTGCACAGTGCCAGTGCAGTGTGAACGGCAAAATTATTTGCTAAAGCTTTTCCAAAAATACACAAGAGCTTTAACAGAAAAAAACTATGGGAAAACATTAAAAAACTCAATATGTTATTTCCGTATTTTGCAACGAGAAATACCAGTGTTCCTCAAAGCCCTTCAAATTTTTACATAGGCGATATTGCTTTACAGGCAGAGAGTGGCAGCCATTTTTTTTACGTTGTTTACCAACAAACTGTAAATGTAATTCAAGAAACTCAAACAGATGACGTTTATCGTGCATATCTCGACGTTTACTGTGAATTATCATAGCTGATATTTCACTGCAAATGTCACTAGGATGAAGCAATATGGGCATGGTTAAAGGTATATGCTAAGTATATATATATATATATATATATATATATATATATATATATATATATATATATATATATATTACATTAAAAATCACTTTACATTACTGGAAATAATTCTTCTGCATAACTTTAGATCGCTGCAAACATGATAGTGCTGTTTTTATGACAGAAATTTTTTGGGAAGACTTGAAACTTGTCACTTATTATTTGCATTTATGTATTAGCACAAATGTTTCATTTGAGTACAAACTAAATAACACACTTAAGTCTTACAACACAAGCACAATCAGAGGACTTTCCCAATCAAAACTTTTGTCTGTTCAATAAAAAATTAAAAAAGTGTTGGAAGTTCAAAACTAAGAAGAAAAGGTCAAGTTCAGATGCATAAAATTCAATAATCTATAGGTATTTAAATTGCTTGTACGAGCCTAGGGAACAGTATTCACATCAGATATGCTTTTAATAACCATTTCCTAATGTCCGATCAAATATGTGAGCTGTCGTTCACATTTAAGCAATAGATTTGGTTACACATTTTGACTAGCTACAGACAGTATGGTGCTCGAAACTTTGCCTTATTTAGAGTGGAAAAAATGAGATTCTAATAATACACGTAAGTTACATGGCCAACAGTATGGAACATTGTAGAGTCTGCCTTTAGTAAACAAACCTGGTGATTTGTAAAGCAATCTTGTATCATTAGTAGGGTAGTGATCTTTGGAACGCCCGTTCTATCAATGGTAAAATCGGCGCAATAGCAACAACTTTAATAGAAGAAAAATTGGACATTCTGATAATCACGGAGACATGGTTGAAAAGCAAAGATGATCCCATTATTGCTGAGATCAACTCTTCAATAACCGGTTACACCATCCACCAGCTGTCTCACTCCAATCGTCGGGGAGGCGGTGTCGCAATACTCGCACGTTCCAATCTCAAAGTCGTCGCAAAACTATCCCATGTGTTCCAATCCTTTGAATGTTTAGACATTACATTCAGATCCGTCAGTCAATCCTTGCATACCATCGCCATTTACCGTCCTCCAAACTCTAAGAAGAACAAAGCAACAATCGGTGACTTTGTCTCTGAATTCTCATCACTCTTGGAAACAGCTGTGCCTTCACCTGGTCATCTTCTAATCGCGGGTGATTTCAATTTTTACTTCGACAACCTCCACTCGCCAGATACCATCAAGCTGTCAAACTTGCTTCAGTCAATGGGACTAAAACAACATGTAAACGAGTCGACTCATGCCAAAGGACACACTTTGGATTTGATAATTACGCGATCCGCTGATTCTTTTCTACACTCCATCAGAGTTGACAAGTCACTCGAGTCCGATCACAGTCTTGTGCACTTTGGACTAAATGTTCAGCGGCCACCCAATAACAAGCTCAAGATATCACGGCGTGATTTTAGCACAATCAACACAGCAGACTTGCGAAACATACTTACCCATGTTTTTGCCACATATCCATGTGATAATGATGTCGAGCGTTTGTCCCACTTTTTCTACAATGCTGTCACCGAAGTACTCGACGATGTCGCG
>LD342763.1:158269-194146 GCA_001465055.1 Ptychodera flava
AATGAACAGCTCATTTGCATATTAAATAAAGTTTTGTAATTAGTGATTAAACTCTGAGAGTACTGTGCGAAGTTGAAAAAAACCTGCTACATATAGTGATAACATATGTCTCATTGTTCTGTGAAGCGCACTACTATTAATGAACCTGTTGTAAAACACGTGAGCATATTCAGTTCATATCTGGTTATATAATAGAAGTTGTGGTATATGCTGAAAATATGCTTCTGTACATTTAATCAAATAGGATCATAACATAAAAAGTACTCTAATGGCTGTAGATGGCGCTATTGCATACAATCTTTAAATGTCTATTTGATTACGCTTAGAGGCGGAGCCTTCCTTCTGAGGGACATAGTCGTCGGAACTGGGCTCAAAGGTCGCATGGTACCCATACGACCCATGACAACAATGTATCCAAGGCACAATGGTGATTGATGACATTTAAAACATGTGTCATACCGTAAAGAAAAGGAGCTGGAACTGACGACGAGTGTTGATGTATAATTGAAACCTATTTATTGACTACGGAACCAAGGCTGGGCCTCTTGGCCCAGCCGCTGATGCATGAGTCTGTCTAAGTCCAATTTTCTGTCCTAACTCCTAACTCCTAGCTGAATCTTGGTCCAAGTTCTTCGTTTCGGTCAAAGTTACCAGTTTCTGAGTGAATGTCCTGTCTCGGTCACTCCACAAGAGAGCGACCATTGTTATCGGTCCTTGTTGGTCTCTCAGTTAGTGTGTCCATTTATACAATAATTTGGCTATGTCGGATGCCGACGCCATAAAGAATGTAATAAGACCAATACTTTGATTTACTGATATTAGAAAAGATTACAAAAGTAGAAATTATCACTTGCCCATGCGTGGCTTGCTACGACTCCTTTGTTTCAACCCCACGCCATGAATAAATTAAAATTATAACAGCAGCTCAATATTACGATTGGTTGAAATACAATAACATGGGGGTAATACGCAGAAAACCTCCCTGAGAAAATAAGTTACTAGATAATTCTTTTAAATGTGTAAATGAGCGAGATCATGTCGTCGATACTGTGCTGGTTTTTCGTAGCGCCAGCATTGTTACAGTCCAAACAAAGAAACGTTGCAGCTTGATCACTCGCGTCCAAGAACGCTAATGTATTGTGAGCGTTGAATATTAATATCCTGTGCGCCAATTTGGAAGATTATGACACATGTCTGTCAAAATCTATCATCCTATAATTTAAATGTTGCAGCTATAATTCTGAGGTGCATCATGATATCGTGCATGAAATACATCGTTTGTAAACAAGAAACTCGCACAGGTGCAGTTCCGACGACTATATACCTTTAAACTGGAACTTCCAAGACCATTTTTGAATTCTCATAGCATCGCTTTGACCGTATGATAAATTTGAATAATCATGATAGGCACTCTCGCGAAGTATGCAAAGAGTGGTCAAATGGTCGTTCAGGGAACACATTTTGAAACATATGCGTTCTCCGACAAAAAAAACCGGAATATTTTTTTCAGTTTATTTTTGACTCAAGTTTATTCGCTATATATTCACAGACATCATATACCAGAATCAATGACAATGAACGCTGAAGCATGGCAAAATCATGGGATTCTGGGACCAAACACGGCAGGTCTCATCAGTAGGATGGCTTTTGACATGTATATTTGCATAGATTTAAGATAATCCGGCTTATATAGGGGAAGTCCCCGTTTAAGAGGACGCGAAGCAATGGCGGCGTTCATTGCGTAAGTGGACACCAAACACGCAAAACGCGGGCACACACTCCAGAAAATGCCATTTTTTTAGGTTTTTTTTTTCCGGCCGCAAAAACGCAGACAGATTGCCAAGTGGTCAGCGCGAAGCTGCTGCCGATCGAACTTTGGGTTATATTGAATTTCTAAGGCGACTGGAAGACGATTTTTTTTTGGAAATTCAAGCGTTGGTGGTGGGTAATCAATGACCGTTGGGCGATTTGACAGCAGGCAGAAATACATGGATCACAACTCCTGGTAATAATTAGATCAAGAGTGTGTATCTTTTCGTGAGTTGAAATTTTGACGTGCTGGAACAGTCCGAATGAATCGAGGTCTTGAAATATCTGCGCATCATAATCGGGTAAGCCTAATTCACGTGGCGCGTGCCGCGAGCCTAAGTTCGCGATGAATGATTAGCTAGAAATAAGTGCATTTTCACTCTATTTCACTGTTAAATCACATTAATAGACGCCTTGTATGTGCATAAAGTGGTGACCTGCAATATGTGCGTTCAGGAATTCAACATGTGCTGGCTGGTTAGGGACTGCAAAAACAATTCTAGGGAGGGAGGGCGACTTTTTCAAAAAGACGCTGAGAAAAGTGACTCTCCCCAATTGTTATGCCGCCCTGTACGTGCTATAGTCAACATCAATAATATTTTATTTGACAAATATTTACTAATTCATAATGTGACGCCTCATGCCACCAAATAGGAAGGCTGTTGCACTAAAATACTGGTAAATAAGTTAAATTCAGGTCAAAGGTCATCCTTGTCACTTGATATTTTTGCTATACACTTTCCTTCCATGATGGTCATCCACAGGCATTCTGTTGTTCTCAAATGATGGTGTATAAGCATGTAGACATGATTTCGTATTTTAATTTCCTTTTGCCGCTGGAGAACTTACATCGTAATTAAAAAAAAAACAAAAGCCTGTATTTACCGCAATCATTAAGCGCGTAGAATGACGATGGTACGTGCGTTGCTATGACTGCCGTGTACATTAGGCTTAATCATTGGTGTTAGCAACATCGATATTGAAGTAGCCAGCAATAATCAAATGACCATTTGAAAGGATGACGTCTACCATTAATGATGACAAATCAGACAGAAAGTTCGACAGGGTCGACTTACTTCTTGGAGGGCGATAAAGAACGATGAGACGCATCGCCGTTGAAGGCAAACTTCCTGTTGCGTCAAGTAATTAAAATGTTCTGAAAGCGGGTGTTTTAACGGTGATTCCGAGGTTCGACCTGGCAATGATGGTATTTCAGGCCAAAATAATTGCATGTGGGCATCCCCTGCCTTTGTTTGCAGTGTGCAAGACTAATGTAAAGCTCTACCTGCCAACTGGGACAGTTACTTTTACAAAATCACGTGACAAGCAGGAAATCAACCGGTCTCTAGGTCCAATGATTCAATCCTGAGGTCTACCAAATATAGAGCAGATCATGTTTTAACATCCGCTCAGATCGTTGGTCCCGGACAGGGGTTCAGAATATTTGATTGGTTTAAGATAAAGTCACCACTTCAACGCCATAACATCAAACTGTCTTTTGTCTTTTACTTTAGGGACTGTCTCAGATCGTCGCATAAGTTCAAGAAACGAAATTCTTTCCTTCGTTAGATCAACCCCTCCCCTAAACTGCCTAAAAGTACAATATAGCATTTTACTATAGCTACAGAAGAATATCTATCCCCTGGCACAGAACATTGTCAAGTAATATAATCGACCATAGCATGACACGAACGACTTGGAAACAGTTACAGCAAAATTTGTTGTAACGAGTGTGCAGTATTTGTTTATTTTTACGCACATTTTAAAGAGAATTTGAGATCACAAAATAAAAGTGCAAAAGTGAAGTTCACCTTCGAATGTAGCTCAAACTCCCTCCCCCGTAAACGAACGAACTTCCCCTTTTAGAACATATGCGACAATCTGAGATTGTCCGTTCTATACGGGAAATAAAACCAAATGAAGATGACTGTCATCAACGCCAGCTCCTATCTTTCGGGTTTCGCTCATTTAAAGTTTGTGCTGAGTCATAACAGTCCATATTCGATTATTAGGGGTGGCCCATTTGATTGGGGGGAGGCGCTGGAGGACGTTTGAAAAACATTGTTGCTCGCCAAATGCTGGAAAAAAAATATCTCTGCAGAAGGGATGTAAAAACACTGCTTCAAGGAAGGTAGCAAAATATTTGCTGTGATGCACAAGGTCTCCGTGGTCTCTGGAGTTGCTGCCTACGGCTGCATTTTTGAACAAGAATCTTTGAAAACAGAATTATGCTGCCATCTACGGATGCATTTTTGAATAGGTATCTATAGAAACAGAAACCTCTTCTCAGTAGCATGAATCACAGTCGCTCTGTGTGGAGTGACCGTGCATACAGAATGACCGTACATGAATGACTACTTGTATTCTGCTGCTGGACTCCCGACTGCACCATGTTATGAATGAAATGCTGCCATTGTTAGAATTAACGTGAGAATATTTGTCAAGTCTACAAAAACGATCAAAATCAATAAATAAATCTCATTATAAAGCGGTTACTCTTTAGTAATAGGTATAAAGTTTAACACTTTGTCTCATATATTATTAGAAAACAACAACTGATTAATGTGAATGTCCTGTTGTGTGCCATCTGATCAGTTATTTCATGGTAAAGAAAAGAATATTAATCTGACATTCATATCTCAGTAAATATGTAAGATTTGTGTATATCCATTGGGTGTGTAATTGCTTTAACTCAAGTCTTCAGTTGCATTTGTTGGTGGTGTACTTTAAACAATGACTGTATATGTAAAGAATAAGATGCGTAAACTTCCTGATGGGATCAAAATAAAATTACTGTACTTAAATAAATCCTTTGTAAAAAATGTATCAAAGAATAAATGAATAATTGACCGTGTTACACTCAAACAATTTTACAAATGTTATAACTGAAAATGGTTAACTTCTTTTAATTAAGGAAAAATGAGTAAAGCATGAAAATGTCTGTTAAACACTTTTCTAAAAGGTCCGCTGATGTCTACCTGTTAGATATTAGTTTTAAACTCGTTTTCCAATTAAAACAGATATATCGGAGAATAAAATGTTGACTAAAATGATAAAAATTTCCAAAAATGTATAGTACTGACAATTTTACTTAAATTTTAAACTTCATGATATACCCCAATAAAACAAAATTTCAAAGTCAGAGCATGAAAAGATCTGAGAATTTTTGTATTTTGACCAAAATGACTAATTTTGCTATGATTTAAAAAAAACAAAACTGAAAGAAACATCATTGTCTACTTCTAAACCAAATTTTCAAAGCGACCAGGCAAGCGCCTGCAGAGAAGATTGTTTTAAAACAAAACGAAAGAAAATGACCAGAAAAATTATGAAAAGTAGATATTGCAAGATATCAGCTCAAAAGTAAGCAACACACATGTTGTCTAACTAATATGCAATTCACGCTGCTAAAAAAATACTAGGCCCTTGTCCTAGCCTGATGCGTGGCCGACCTAAAACAGGTGTGATAAAATAAAACATAAGCTCAACTCAAGTACATGAACTGTTACTTAAAATGTATCAAAATAGAACAAAGTATTTCAAGAAAACCAAAGAAACAACAAACAAACTGACCTTGACAACAATAAATAACTAGTATACCATAGAATCAATTTTTGTTATACACAAACAATGATCGCTATAAGCGATCAAAAACAGGTATACCAGCTTCAATGGTCCCCCCAGGACATCTGGTAGAGTGGAGACTAATTTGCATGACAGTAATTTAATTGGTATGGTAATGATTTCTATTGTTTATCAAAAATTAAAAAATTAAATGTTAATTAAAGCTGCAAGTAGCGTTGGCGTGGCCCAAGCACTTAACATGGTTTCAAGTTCTAGCACTAATGATATTATGTGCAAAATTTGAGCTTGGAAAAGTCTTTTGGTTCTTGTAAAGAAGGATTATGAACATCATCTCATAGTTACTGTAGGTTTCACTTGTAATCGTATGTTTTACTCAAAATCCAATATGGCGGCCAAAGTGCTTGACCGATCCAAATGCCTGTTGCAGACTAGAAAGAGCTCACACTAAGGATGATACCCAGGTGCACGAGTACTCATAGGTACCTATTTGCCCTGTAAGTTTTAAAACTTTGCTGTAAGCGGTGTTTGAGTTCCAGGCCGACAGAAAAAACAAAACAAAACAAAACAAAACAAAACAAAACAAAACGGAAGAAGCGGAAGAAGAAGAAGAAGAAGAAGAAGAAGAAAGTTGAACTCCTGTAAAAACAATAGGAGCTTGGGCCCCTAAATATTGAAATCATGTAAACAGAAATAGAGGATCAGCCAGTAGGCTAACAAGCGACCTAACATCCGATATAGCCCCGCTCTATGTTGAAAATAACTATATTTAACACACGTGTTGATAAAGAAGGTGGAAATCTTTGATAGCTCATTTCAGTGGCCAGGAAAAAAGTGGTAAAAATAGTTGCAAAAATACACAATTGAAGATTTCATCATAATTTGAATATATATCAAATTTGATCATCCCTAAGAACATGTCAACCAAAGGTATCTCACGAGCATTTTTTGAGAATCAAATTTTCTGACAAAAAATGGCAAAAATTGCCCTAAAAATAAAAATTGCAGATTTCATCACAATTTCAATATATCATATTTAAAGTAAATCCTTGGAACCTGTATACCAAATATCAAAGCTATCAGACATGCAGTTTTTCAGAAACAAATTATTTGAACAATAATGGCAAAAATTGCCCCAAAATACAAAATTGCAGTTTTCATTATAATTTCAATATGTCACATTATGTTCACCTGTAGAAACTTGCATACCAAATTTCATCACAGCTATTAGACAAGTAGTTTTGGAGAAACACATTTTTTGCTTAAAAATACAAAATATCAGATTTCATCATAATTTCAATATATATTATTTAGTTTATTTGTACGAACCCGCATACAGATTTTCAAAGCTATTTGATGAGCCGTTTATGAAAAACACATTTTTGACCAACATGGCAAAAAAAAAAATTGCTCAAAAAATACAAAACTGCCGATTTCACCATAATTTTAATATATATATATATATATATATATATATATATATATATATATATATATATATATATATATATATATATATATATATATATATATCACAGTTCATCTGTAGAAACCAGTATACCCAATTTCAAAGCTATCAGACCAGCACTTTTTGAGAAAGAAAATTTTTGACCAATACTGGCAAAAATTGCTCCAAAAATACAAAATGGTAGATTTCATTATAAGTTAATATATCACATTTTGCTCAGTCTTATGAACCTTTTAACCAAATATCAAAGTTGTCAGGTGAGTGGTTTTGATGAAACAAATTTTTTTGACGAAAAAATGACAAAAATTGCATTCAAAATACAAATTTGCATATTTCTGCACAACTTGAAAAATCTGAAATTAGATTATCCCTAGAGACCTATCCACCAAATATCAAGCTATCTGACCCGTAGCTATGAGGATGAAGATTTTTAAAGATTGTTTTACCAAAAACGAAAAAAATATCTTTAAAATACAAATATGGAAATTTCACCACGATTTGAAGAAGTCTAATTTAAGTCACCCTAAGTAAACTGCATATCATATTTCAAAGCAATTGGACATATGATTTCAGAGATGTTTTTACCAAAAAAACCCCAAAAAATGCCCCAAAAATACAAACATGCAAATTTCACCACGATTTGAACAAACGTAAATGAGGTCAACCAAAGTGAACTGCATATGAAAGCAATCGAACTTGTGGTTTGAGAGGAGAAGGCAATTTTTGACGGACGATTGACAACAGATGGACGTCAACGACGACGACGACGACAGAAAATCAGCTTATATGATAAGCTCCACATTAGTGATAGCGGAGCTTAAAATGGCTCAATTTTGAAAGAACGACTTTGTATTTTGACAACAAAAATTTGCTTTAACTGTACTGGTAAAAATTGCCTTGGAGAAACCTCTTGAAAAAAGAGTTTGCCGCCAGGGTGGGTAAAAACAACTTGTCGCCATACCCATTTCTTCCTGCTGCCCCTCCCCTCCGAAATCAAATGGACCTCCCCTCAGAGGAAAATGGTGAAAATGTATTGCAGTAAGTGTACATCTACCAATAAGTCAAGTAAATTATAAAGTTAAAACTTTACGTAATTTTTCCCCTTTTTAATGAAATCTTAATGTGAGATGACTCAACAAAAACTAAACGAGCAAAACAGAAAATTCACAAGCGGCTGTTCGTCATAAAACCATCAAAGAGGTCAGTTGCTTGAGGGACGACTAATTTTTGTACCGTAAAACATACGAAACCAGCGAAAGCTTCAGAGGCAAAGACATAAATCATTTTATTTCTTGAAACAGTCTTTCACAGCAAAGTTTTCTCATGTTGAAAAAAAGGCTTGAGATAATGTCGCTACACGGTAAATTCAGGCGCTGCCACTGGTTCCTAAGTCGTGGCTTCTCCTCTTCAAGGGATGATGATTATTGATAGACCAAAAGAAGGGAATACAAAAGGCAAGAGACAAATACTTGTCTCGAAACTCATGTTAAGACGATAACAATTACCAGAGATCAAAACAAATGGCTGAAGTCAAATTACTATACGATTCAGTGGTGTTTCGTGTGGTCCTCCGGCTGGCAGGCGGTGCCAATCAGTCATTGTGTTGAATTTTTATTTGCAAATGTCACGTTTTGCAATCCCCCTAAATGAATAGATCTGGTATCTTTAAATAATTTTGTCGGGTTTATGACGAAAACCTGCTGGTAAACGTGTTTGGTGAAAGTTGCTGACCCGCTTCTTCAGGAATAAGAGGACACTCTGGTCTGCTTCTTACGTGTTTTTGACCAGTTTACGGTAATTATGGACATAGAATTATGGACATTGTCTCAATAAAACCTAGTGGTGTAGCCCTTAATTTGACAATATTTGAAAACAAAGTCCCCAAGAAGTCGATCTAGCGCTGACTTATTTCATATACCGCGACTACGTCTAGACTGTGAGTCTCATCAGAAACAGAGCAGCAAACTAATGCTTTTTTAGAACTATGCTGGAGGAGGGGAAGAGGAAAACTGATATATTTGGAATAAACGGTAGTGTGATAATTCTTGTCAAAACTTAAATGTTAAGAAAACTAAGGATATGATAATCAACCTTAAAAGGCGAGAACGCAACCCTCCGACAACCATTGTTCAAGATCAAGAAGTTGAAATTTTCTCTAAGTGTACTTATTTTGTTTAATATTTGATAACAATAAAAATAGATGTAACACCGACGCTACCTTAAAGAAAGGGCAACAACAATTATTGTATCTTTAAGGAAACTAAGTTCATTTATGGTTGATAGAGAAATCTTATCCATTTCTATAACACTTTAATATTGAAAGCCTTATTTCATTCTCGTTCATCTGCTGGCTTTAAAAATCTTACAGTAAAAAAACAAAGCTTCATTCAAGAGAATTGTGCCACTCAGCTAAAAATTAATTGGAATATCCCAGAGAAGCCTGTTATCATTTCATAATCAGCATGTATTTAGGCAAGCCAGCTCAATTGCTTTATCTAGTAGTCATATTTTATCGACAGAATTTGACATACTGCCCTCCGGTTGGCGCTCTGGATGCCGGGCTCGCAGGTCAAATGGGCGCAAGTTGTCATTCATTCCCACCGCTGTGCGGCTATGATTGGTAAACTGTTTTGTGTGATTATTTTTGGTTTTGTTCTGTCGTATATAATTTTCGTGTATTTTTAATATCTTGATCTATCGTATTTGAGCAACACTTTTTAATTGCCCATGTTTGGGATGAATAAAGTTCTATTAAGGTAGTATGCACCTCGAAAGTGAAAGACTTAAACTTTTGCTCTAACTTTCCTCAAGGAATCTTTCAATCATTCTCTTTCAAAATCAAGAATAAAAATAGGGGGTCACCATGCAAATTTTGGTACCAGAGAAACAAATTACCCAACATTTACCGATATTGGAAATTCAAAAAATGGCCGCCATCCCTGTATTAACTCTATGGAGAAAAAAAGAAAATTTCGAATTTCGAAAAACTATGCCGGTGAAAAGTTTTCTTTCACCAAGAGCTTTAAAATGAACCCCCACATGTGGTATATCAGAAGAGAATTGTAAAAGTTCGAGAGTCCGAATGTCTGTCCCCAAGGTGCGTTCTACCTTAAATCGAATAGAATTGAATTGAAATAAAAAGAATAACGGTAATTACTCCTCATTTTGGACACAGTGCGCTGAAAAGCAATTAAACAGCCCACTGATTCCGCTTGTCTTTCCACATAGCAGCTGCAAATTATTAATTTCACTAAAATTGGTGTTTGTTACCTTGCACCTGTAACCCATTCTTTGGAAGTAGTGCATCGCAAGAATTGGATGGTAGGGGCCGTCCATGTATGCAGTAAAGAGACACACACTTAATCTTGTGGTTGCGATACGGCTACCGTAGAGGATCATACACTAATTTTTGATTAGTAACTAAATATTTTTAAATTGATATTTCTTCTAGCTGTCATTTTTTCTTCTATATTGAAAATCATTTCCATTTCAGGTTTCCGTATCTTTCGGCTTTTCATTTACCAAGTTAAACCATTTTAGTATTTCAAACTATATAAAACATTTTCGTTTGAAATATTTTCGTTTTGATTGGGATTTTCATTAGTTTTGTTTCAATTGCAACTATAATTTTGCTTTATGTTTGGAAAATTTTATTCATTTGTACTTTGATTTTTTTTCACACAGCTTTTAAAATGTAATAGTTTTCTTAGTTATTTTTGTTCCACTTTTCATTCCTTTCGTTTGTGTTTTGATTATTAAGTTTTAATACACCACTGTAGCCTAAATCACTATCAAAACTGTACTGACATTTACTTTCATGTTTCTGAGCGAGCAAAGTAATGTTACTTTACGAGGAACCATACATTTCTTTAAATATACTTTTGATCAGTCATTGCTAACATTGCTGATCGACGACAATTAAATTGGAAACTAATAATTACGGGGAGTGTATGTGAATCCAAGGAAACATTTCTACATTGTATTTCATTGCTTGCCCTATTTTTTCCAAATATTCGATTGCCAAAGGCAAGAAAATTGCTGTCTGCAGTTAGGCTGATAAGAACCGCAAAAATGCACTGAACCGTCGGCTACTTAAAAGCATGATAATGATAATCCCATTTTTAATTGAGACCTGGAGTGAAAAAGCATTGGATGATCTACTGAAGACCTTCTTTGGTCTTTCTCTATGTGTTTTAGGAGGAATAAGTTGATACAACGGAATTCCATCTGAGAACGATGTATCCCTTAATTATTAAGGAAAGCGAGACTAAAAGGAAAAGAGAGGGCCCTGCTCGTTTTAATGTGAAAAGAAAATTGAAACAGTTGAAGGAGAACCTGCACTAAAATTTATTTCTCTAAGATAAAATAAAGAAACGAACAACATTTGCATTTCAGATTTTTCAAAGTTTAGACAAACAGAATTTAAAAGCTCTTCAGTTGTTTTCAGCCCATTAAGCCCAAAAGAGAGGATAGATTACAGTTATTCTTTTCTCATTTATTTGTGAAAAACATATGTTCAAGATAGCGTATTCTTCATTTTGTTATGAACCTCTCAGTCTAGACATAGTCGCAGTACATGAAATAAGTCGGAGCTATATCAACTTCTTGGACACTGTTTTCAGGTATTGTCACATTAAGGGCTACACCACTAGGTTTTAAAGTGTTGTCAAGTTCAAATTTTCAACAAGGAGCTGCAGCGAGCATGTTCCCAAGCATGTTCGTACTTGGTGTGTCTTTTAAAGAGAGTGGCTAGGCCAAATATTACAATTTATCTTAGTCACTAGTTTCTTGTCATTAATAGGGGTAAACCCTGTGCAAGAGCCACAGGGACCTTGCCGGCGAGCCAAAATTTCACAGGCAACAATTCACTGCAATTATGGCTAGAAACAGAGGCATCTTTACGATACTTTACTTTATCTTTAAGATGTTAAGATGTAGGAACGTCGGTTAGTAGATGTCGATGTTAAGATCTTTAAGATGTAGGGACCTAGGTTATTACTGCAACAGTAAAACTAAATTGTGGATATTTGGCATCCCCCCGAAGATTTAATTTTTAAGAGTGACACCCTCACATTCCTCCGACCCCCTAGCCGTAAATAACTAATAGGGAGAAGCCCCATACAATAGCCGCGTGCCCCTTGCCAGCAAGCCAAATTTCACAGCGTCTTCACTCAACTTTACTTTATCGAATCCTCTATAACGATAAATATCCACTTGACTTTAAAAGCACTTTCTATATATGTATGAAGATGTGATCAACCTTTGAAAGTGTGGACTCGGCATCATACCTAGACGTATTGTTTGAAATTTGACAAAATACACCACGTACTAAGCTGTATGACAAAAGAGACGATTTCAATTTTGAAATCATAAACTTTCCCTTTTTGTCGAGCAATATACCATCATCTCCAGCTTATGGTGTGTATATTTCACAACTCCTTAGATACAATAGAGCATGCAATTCATATGAAGACTTTCGAGCTAGACACATCCTATTAGCTCAAAAGTTAGTGAGGCAAGGATTCTCAGAAAGTAGATTAGTGAAATCATTTAAGAAGTTCTACGGTAGATACGGAGATGTTGTATCAAAATATGACCTGTCTGTTACTCAAATGATGAGTGACAGCATACCAAATTTTGACTCACAAAAGTAATTTGGTGAATTCAGCAAATAACAATGGATTTGTCGCTTTAGGTCAATCTTGACGGGTGCAGCTAGCTGACAGGGTACGTTTACCCATTCCGGACACCTGGTACCACCACTATTTCGTGGTTCACGATGACCCCATTGCCTTTGTCATTTTCGATATGTTCCTTGGACCTGGTAAATTTCATAGTTACCTTGAATGATAACTATTTTTGGACCTGATTTAATGTCTATTTTGACATTGGTGTTCATGAATTATAGATGTAATGGCCTAGGTTATCACAGTAAAACTAAATCATGGATATCTGGCCGTGCCAAGGAAACCAGTTGCCTTATCAAAAGTTCAACTTTTTATCAATTCGATATTTATAAACAGCAAACGGACTTGGATTCTTTAAATGGCTAATCCATGGTTGAACATCTTATTTCCTGTTATCTCCCATTTCGTCATTTTAAAACATGACCTACTCTGCTTTCCAATCAAAAGAAGTCACAAGCTGACCCTTCCATAATATGTCAAGCCGAGAGGCGGCAAGGTGTCACACTGAAAAAATTGTAAAATTTTGCCCTAAATTCCTTTGGGTAATTGCTACGTGATCACTTGAAATCAACAGGGGCATTGGCATTTACATATTAAAGTCTCAATAAGACCAACAAATAGGCTGGATAATTGGCACATCTGCTGCCCGATTACATTTGCAGTCACATGTAAGGAAAGGTCTCTGTAAAAAAAAAATCAGCTGCCCACATTGAAGAGCAGACGGGCATTTTTAGATACTACATTCTTGTACAAAATTGTAAATTCTCATTGTAAATTCTTACTACAGCATAGCTGATGTACTTCCATACATTAATTTTATACTCCCCAATAGCCGCGTCGCACATATATTTTTTAGACCTGCTTCTCATCGTACAAATATTTTAAAATTGTCTTTTTATCACGGAGCAAAAACCTTTTAATACTATTTATTTTTCATGAACAAAACTTTGACATTTTTGGTAATATTATTACTTTTAGATGCAATTTACATCATCCATTGATCAATTTATACACGGTGTAATCTGTCTTGGTTTATATGTTGTTTTCTTTGTCCATTTTTGTCGTGTTAGATTTTGTTTTTATTTGTCATTTTTAGCTACTATAGATTTTAGTCTTTAGAAGCTATTTGGATGGGTATCCGTCGGGCATCAGTTTTTATGTATGTATGTATGTCCATTTGTGAGGCGTCCGTCCACTCAAATATCTTGAGAACCACATTATTTACTGATTTGATATTTGTTGTGTAGATGCAAAATATGATTATGAGAATTTTTTTTTTATTTTTTGATACTGTGGACAGTATGCAAATTAGCACCAAAAAGGCGTTTTTGGTAAAAAATCTTCTTCTTCATAACCGCTGGTCAGACAGCTTTGGTATTTGATATACAGGTCCCTAGGGATAACTCAACTTGGATTTGTTCAAATTGTAATGAAATATGCAAATCTGTATTTTTAAGCAATTCTTTGTCATTTTTGGTCAAAAAATTATTTCATCAAAACCGCTCGTCTGACAGCTTTGATATTTTGTATACAGGTTCGTACAGATAAACTAAATATGATATATTGAATATATGATGAAATCTGCAATTTTGTATTTTTGGTACAATTTATGCCGTTTTTGGTCGAAAAATGTGTTTCTCAAAAACTACTTGTCTGATGCCTTTGATATTTGGTATACAGGTTCCTAGGGATTCGCTTAGTTTGATTTAATGAAATTTTATGAAATCTTCAATTTTTGTATTTTTGGGTCAATATTGCCGTTTTCGGTCAAAATACTTGTTTCTCAACAGTTACTCATGTGATAGCTTTGATATTTGGTATAGAGGTTCCTAGGCTTTATCTAAATGTTAATATATTGAAATTATGATGAAATCATCGATTTTGTATTTTTGCAGCTAATTTTGTCATTTTTGGCCAGGCCATCCTGAAATGAGCTATCAAAGATATCCACCTTCTTCATCAATACACGTGTCACAAAAAGTTGTTCTCTACATAACACAGCAGAGCTCTGTCGACCTCATGGGTCGCTTGTTTTTTCAAACCGCTTGTCAGACAGCTTTAATATTTTGTTAACAGGTCCCTAGGATGACCTTTGTGAGATAATTTCATACAGTCAGGAAATACTTAATTTTGTATCATTGTCTATAGCAGCTTCAGGGACATTGGCCCTATGTCTCTCTGTTCTTTACGAAATGAACCTGTAATTGGGACAACCTGTTGGTTCATGAATAAATAAATAAATAAATAAATAAATAATAAATAAATAAATTGTAACTTTTGGCTAAGCTTATTTTCCTTTGTGTAGTAGCATGGTTTCTGGCTTTTTATTTGTATGCCATGTGAAGGGCAGCATACCGCATGATGACCTGAATGCATAATGACATTGAACTAACCAGCCGCTAGTTTGACTAATGTTTCTAACATAGAAAGGTGGAATTCAACAATTACACAGTTCAATAATATAATGCATGACATTCATTTGACATCTGAGCTTCTTAACATACACAAGACTTAGAGATGAGTAAGAAAATAACATCAATATTTGTACTTAATGAATGGATTAAACGAAAAGTGACAAAATATAGAACAGAAAAAAAAATCTTTCCACTCTTTCCATTGGTTTAAAGACAATATACTTTTAGGGATTTTAGGTCACGTGACATTCGTTTTGAACGTACGCGTTCGATGCAGGTCTAGTCCGAACTTTCGTGTTGATTCTTAACAAGTCATCGTTGATAACACTGTCTTCACTTGTTAATGGGTACTTTGATTACAGGTCCTCAGAGAGAATAGAGTCCTCTTCATTAGGTCTGTGATAAAAATAGTTTGAATAAATTCACTTGATACATATCTGAGTTATGGTTCTGGACATGAAAAAACCGTAACAAAATGGCTGCCTGGCAGCCATATTAGACCCTATCACAAAACAAGTTGATGTGCATAGCTATGACATACATCAATGTCCTTGTGCCAACTTTGAATAAAATCGGTTGAGACATGCTTGAGTAATGGCTCTGTACATGAAAAAATCGTAATAAAATGCCTGCCTGGTGGCCATATTGGATTGTATCACAAAACAAAATGACATGCATATGTATGACATAGGTCAATGTCCTTGTACCCAGTTTGGATAAAATCAGTTGATACATGTCTGAGTTACGGCTCTGTACTTAAAACAATTGTAACAAAATGGCCGCATGGCAGCCATATTGGATCGTATCACAAAAAATTGACGTGCATATATATGACATAAGTCAATGTCCTTTTAGCAACTTTGAATAAAACCGGTTGAAACATGCCTGAGCTATGGCTCTGTACATGTAAAAAATTTAATAAAATGGCCGCCTCACAGCCATATTGGATTGTATCACAAAACGAATTGACGTGCGTCTCTATGTCATTAGTCAATGTCCTTGTACCAACTTTGAATAAAATCGGTTGAAACATGCCAGAGTAATGGCTCTATACATGAAAAAAAATCATAATAAAATGGCCGCCTCGCAGCCATATTGGATTGTATCACAAAACAAATCTACGTGCATCTGTATGACATAAGAAGTAATCCTTGTACCACATTTGAATGAAATCGCTCCAGGCATCTCTGAGATATCTGCGTGAACGGACGGACGCATGCATGGACACACGCATGCACACACGGACGCACGCACGGACATGACAAAACCTATAAGTCCCCCCGGACTCTGTCCGTGGGGACTAAATAGACCAAATAATCAGAGAAAATGAAACTAGTGTTGAGGATTATTATTTTAACTTCATTTTGGGAAATTTTCACTTTTGTGCTAGGATAAATGGCACAGCAGCACGACTACAAACTCATGCATACGGGCGATTTTGGCGTCCATTATGAGCGTTGTGCCGTGATCTCAAATGCCCCGCGAAGGATATCGAATATATACCTCTTTGAGAGGCTCTCCGCACAACTTATTCCGATCGCATCACTATTTTTAGGGATGGTACGAAAGTAGAGATCATGGGCTTCATTTCACCCTAACTTTACATCCGGGCACTCCCAGGAATCACATACAAGTAATTAGCGCTTCGCCGAATGTTCTGTGTCAGTAGGCCTTAGCTGAGTTCTTACCAAATGCAAGGATCTAGAGATATATATTTCTATACTTTACCCTTATCTTGTTCGAAGTAGTTTGATTTCCGGGTGATATATTTCGATAGACACTGAGAAGTTGTCAGGCCAGCACTGCAGTGTAGGCATAGGTACGTGAACCGCACTTTGCCGATACTATACTGAACTGCTCACGTGCACTGCACTTTGCCGATACTATACTGAAATTTTAGTTTTGATCTTTAGTTCCCAAGAAGGGGACTATTTTGGTTCTCTCTAAAGAACAAGGCCGTAGATAATTAATTTGTTCTTTCGTCATTGACGGTGTTCCGGACTTTGGAAAAGTTGGTTTTTATACTGGTTTGTATTTCAGACCGCTGATTTTGAGGGTCTATGGTTTTTCCGGGGCAGTGTAATTTTGCATCCAGTTTAATGCAGTTGTTCATTCTATAAATGCGTGTTGCTGTTTTCCGGCATAGACAATGGGTTGAGAATGAAGTTTTTTTGACTTTTTGGAAAAGTTCTCTGTAATTGTTAAACTTAAAAACTACATTAATCAGACATATTTCATAATCATTTAATAAAAGTTGTAATCACACCAAAAAAAAATTTAAATAAAATTCGGAAGTTCAAATTAAAAAAAATATAAAAAAATATTTTGTTAAATTTAAATCAAGTTCTAAAATGTCCAAGGTATCATTTGATTGTTTACAGGTATTGTTGATTATTTGTTTACCTTGTAAACATAAATCTAAATAACGTTTTTCATATATGCAAAGTAATATATGATGGAATATGATGATCATATTTCTATTGATGTTCACAATACATAATGCATCCAGTGATCAATGTCACAGGTATCCATTGATTGTTTACAGGTATTATTTATTTGTTTACCTTGTAAACAGCATTCTATATAATATCTCTCATTTATAAAAATTAAAAACCATTGAACATTTCATTAGCAATATCCACAAAAAAATTCATTAATTTCCAATAAGAAATGCTTGAGTTATTGCAAAAAGCACTAGAAATTGCAATTCTAGTTTCCTCAAACAATGTACAACATGGGGTCACCTGGTTGTAATGATAACTAAAGGTGTCTACCATGGCATAATTTCTAAATAGGAAGCTGATTTTTTCAATTTCAACAGGACATATCTCTGCATGTACTGAACCGATCTTCATCAAACAAAATGAAATCAATTGGTCTTGAAGAGAACTTTCTTTTGATATATAATTTACCATTATTGTAGCTGTCTATCAATTTCATGTAAAATCCCTAATACTTTATTCACGAACAAAAACTGTAGAAAAAATTGAAATCAAAATTGGAACAACAATATTCTGAATTGCTGGAAATCTCTGTAGGATTGTCATCAACCTCTCTGATGATATTCTTTGAAATTTTCACAGGTCATAAACCATAATGCTGATGATATTCTTTTGAATATCAACTGATTATTGACTTCTATGCTGGCAATCTTTTGATATACCACAGGTTATTTCCATCAGTGCTAGCAATCTCAGGAATGTCCATAGGTTATTGACTTCCACGCTAATATTCTTTTATTCCCCCAAACAACTGACCTATTGACCTCTATGACAATAACTGTTAGAATGTCCACAGGATATTCACCTCTATGTATGTTTGTAATCTTTGGAATGTCCACAGGTTATTACAGTTTATTGACCTTTATGCAAATATGCTTTGATATTTCCATAGATTTCAACCTCTACGTTGATGTTTTTTAGAATTTCCACAAGTCATTCCTTGAATCAACTCTCATGATTACATTTAATGTACATCATTGCAGTAAATACTAAACGATTACATCAACCATTATCCTAGTAAGTAACATATGCTGAAGCTTGATGGAGTGAACCACACCTGACAGTTCCGTTTACATTTGTTCAGCATTGTTTCACAGTGACCATCGTAGTGTACAAATTGAAAGGTGAATGGAGTTCAAAACTTGAGAGTCAATATTTTGCCATTTTGCAAACAGTACACGAACTACAGACAGACACAGACCATCATAATCGCAAGTTATCTGCATTCTGCTCTGATAATTATTGTGACTGGGCAGACATGGAATACAACCGCTTAAAATGATGCCATATGACATACAGTTCAACATTATTTGAGAGAGTATTTTTGCTAATAATTTTAATACAGGACCCTGAACAGGTACATCGATAAGAATAAGAAGAGGTTTTATTGTTGGTTAGCATGTATAAAATGAAATGCAGGTATAAAGAGGCTTTACGGTAGAGAGATTCTTAGGGACAGATATTCAAACTCATTTTTTTCAATACTTGACTGATCTGCTGAATGTAAGACCTGTCTGGAAGCTTGTAGAGTATATTAACTTTCTACGTTATGGTAGTGAAGAAAATCAAAAATTTAAGTTTTTCCACTAGCTTAACTTACAGAAAGTGGTCGCTTTGAGTTTTTAATATTACTAAATGTGAGTAATTTGTATCACTTGCACTAAAATTTGCAGAGTTACTCCTAGTTTTTTATCATCAATTTTTGAAGAGAATGATTTTAAAGTTTACCTCAGGGAAATTCAAAAACAAGTTTAAGTGAGTGTGTTTCAGTTTAGAGGCATATTTTACCTAGGTTAGCATGTGAAAACATGGAATATCATAGAACTCTCTTGATTGAATCATAAAGAAACATGTCTTGTGTAGTACCAGTGCATGCACTCTGTTAGCATTTTACATTGTTTCAGTGTAGAGGCATGTACAACTTTATCTAGGTTAGCATGTGAAAGACTGTTATCACTGAATTATACACAATAGACACCCCAAGTTGCTGTGAATGGTGACAATCCACCAATCAGATATAACCTTCTCAGCCAGCTACACATCGGCAGAAAACATGGGACACAATATGATACAAACTCTCTCGGTTGAATTCTAAATAAATCTGTCATAATGTATTGTGCCATGGTATGCATTCTGTTAACATTTTACATTGGCTACCACAGTCAGTCACCTTCGCTGTACACCGGGCGTCATTCCATGTCTACAGATACACAGACAATCTGTCATGACAACTTAGCAAAACATACCCTGCGATAAAACCATAACACAAAACTTGAAGGGTCATTATATTTTGCCATTTTGCAAACAGTTCACATCATGAACTACAAACAGACACCTACCATCATAATGGTAAGTTATCTGCCTTCTTCTCTGATAGTTATTATGAATATTTACATTCAAAGACACATTTTAGCATCTTATTGATTGATAGACTAATCAGCTAATTGATTGATTGGTATTTGTATCAATATTAGTTTCTGTATCTGATGTGCTCATATCGCTGTCTAAATCAGATAATTTATCTCCTAATTTCTCTTCTATCTTTTTCTTGATAACTTCCAGTCTTGTTTTTAATGTTACATATTCAAAGCAACCTCTTTTTTCACCAAATGGATCCTGAAAAGAAAATGTACAATAAAAGATTAACTTTGTGAAGAATCTAGCATTTACTACGCTAGGGATGAGATATTGCTAGGAAGGCCATTAGAGAAGATTAAGTGCCAACTCTCTGGATTTCTTATTCATTCTAGACACAATACCGTATACCATCACTGTGCTTTATGAGGGTCCTACAAGATAATACCCTTTAAGTCTTTCATGGATCTGGTAATTCTGTTACCTTGAATGGCAACTGTCACTGGATCGTTTTTTGATGTCATGTTAGTATCTAGTAACCAAACAAATTACACTATTGTCACTTGAAGCAGATGGATATGTAATGGCAACATGTACTTGTATTATTATTTCTGCTGATTATAGACACCATCAATTTTTCAAGTAAATATTGCAATACAGGGATGCCATATTTGGATATTATCAAATGAATTGCCAAGCAAGCCAGATGATTTCTTAGAAATCTAACTCAGTCAACTTGCTAAAGTTGCTGATAAGTAATGGTTTGTAAAGTCATGCAATCACTGAAAAGAGGAGTTAAGGTAGACTGTGCCGCGGGGACATATATTTTGACTCTCAAAATTTTAAAATATTCTTGTGGCCTACCACTTGTGGGGGCTCATTTTGAAGCTTACGGATATATACATTTTCACATGCTTCTGAAAATCAGGAATTTTATTACATCCCTATAAGAGATAACACACGGATGAGGTATATTTATTTCTCTAGTATGAACATTTGTACAATGCAAGACATTGAAAGCAGTATTTTTTAATTTGTGAAAATTCAGCATTTCTAATTTTCGGTAAACGAGTTACTAACTCAGAATCTTGAAAGTAATATGCTAATTAGTATTGTATACATACCTGCATTGTTTGCCCTGATAGATACAACCTGTCATTGACAGTTGATGTGTAATAATCATAAAATTCTGGAAATGATTTCTCCATCACATCTCTGAAACACAATGACAATAAAATATCTATTAGAATTATGAAAATAACAATTATGTACACTAAGATTTGAATTTCATGACTTGAATTACCATTGTTTCAGTTGTCTGCAAGCAAAAAAAATATTTAAATCATTTGGCTCTCTTTTGCCTTGAAAATATCACATTTATTTCCTCCAATTTGAAATGATCGTTAATTGTAAAAAGTATATACATAGACTGCAGACCTAGTAAATTAACTACCTCAAGTTCTCTTAACTTGAAAGGTACAACATTCAAGAAGTGATACTCACAATAACTTTCAGTGATAGCGGCCATTATTGGCCACTGTACTTTGTCTATGGCAGGTATGACATCAATTTGTAACGATAACATTTTGTGAATTATGCCGTTTCTAATGAACACCAAAATTTTTTCTGATAGATTTGGCAAAACTGTTGGATCACTGTGTTTGTAGCTTCTAGGCAAATGCTGATTACTATAACACCAAAATTCTTTCTAATAGATTTGGGAAAACTGTTGGATCACTTTGTTTGTAGCTTCTAGGCAAATGCTGATTTCTATTTGTATTTAATCGCTTTGTTATCCAGCATTTCCTGACTCAATTTCATTTACAAGAACTTTTTTCAAGGACTTTCAAGGAGACACTAATTTATTCAAGGAATTTCTTCAACTTTCCCGGCACATGCTGACTCTGTTACAACAGTATCAGCACATGGTGACTCTGTTACAAAAGTCTAACAGAGTCAGTATGTGCTGGGAAAGTTGTAGTAATTCCTGGAAAAAAATATTTGAGCTGCACTAATTTCTCACCATTTTGTATGCAAAATAGCAGCCATAGCAGCACAAGTCACTGTCTACAGTCTAGTAGGAACCACATGAACTCCACTGTTTGAGGTAAACAGCGCCCTCAAACAATCAAATAGAAAAGAGGACTATAGTTGATTGGATGACTGTACAGTACCTGTAAAAAGCATTCATTTCTTTTCTTTTCTCAACTCTTTGTACTAACCCTGTGGTAAATGTTTTGGAAATTAAGATAGGACTGTGCAACTGCAATGACTATACTTACCTAAGTTCATCTGGAACTTTGTCTGAGGTATTTTCCAACATTTCACAAACTGCTACCCGTATCGTTTCATGTCTTATACAGTCATTACATCTCTGGTCATCACCACTCTGTCTCTCCTAGAAATAAAGTATAAGAGTCTATGATTAAAGGGCCAGCAATGCTAACTTTAGATAATATTATTTTGAATGTGAACCATAATTCCTTGTTCTACTCCCCAAAGCATGTTGATATACAGTGTTCAGCTTGTCAACTCAGCCTGTACATGTGTAAACTGCATTGTTATTGTTTAAAACTGACTTCTGGTCTGGACTAGAAGTCAAATGTAAACAATACCAATGCACTTTATACATATAGACACTAAGTTGACAAGCTAAATGGTGTTTCAGTATTCTTCAGGGAGTAGGATAAGAAGTCGCAATTTATATATCAAATGAAAAGTCATCAAAAGTTAGCATTACTGGTCCTTTAATACCTGTCAATTGATAATCATTGTTGGACCTCTTGGTTATGGAACCAGGGACAGTGTATGAATAAACTTTGGCATATTTACTTTAGTCTGATATCTATGGATGGTAACTACAACTTGAAAATTTGAAATTCATGAGTCTGAGATCCACTGTGTGAGTGGTCACGTAATACAATAAACCACACAAATGCTGCATTTATGCAATTAAGATTAGTTACAAACCTGACTATTGCATCCTAACATATTTTCAATGTTATGCCAAAGTATTGGACATTTGGTTCTAGCAAACAAACATATTTCCAGATGGTGTTTGAATATTAAGTTTTTACCTTTGTAAAATTAATGCCACAGTCAGTACCATTTTGCTAAAACAATTCTTTGTAGTGGTTTACAAATAAGCTCTTTGCCATGTTACACCTGTTCTGAGGAAGCAAAAGGAATAAACCAATCAACCACTGAGGGCGCTGTTCAGAGTTCCACACTTTGGCTGAGGGAATACCTTTCTTAAAGGCACAACTTTATTATCGAGTTTTTTCCAATAGGAAATTAATTGATAAAGATTAATGATAAACATTTCATTTGAAACAAAAGATTGACAAAGTGTTAATGAGCTTGCTTGTTGTACACTTGCTTTTTCTTGTCGTTGTTAGTAGCTGTAACGTTTGATGACTTTTCCACCATTTTGTTTTCTATATCAACTACCTTTCTTGTTCTACTCAAAGCAGGTTCAGATACAATTTTCAGCTTGTCAACTCAGCCTGTATATGGGTAGTCTGCATTCTTCACACATAGACACTATGATCGTAAGCTATACATCAGGCATTTTAACACGCTTTAGGGAGAACAAGGAACTTTTTGTTGTACAAAACAAAGCTTGTAAAACACAATTAAAAGATTCTGCTACATTACTTTTAAAGTATGATTATTAACAAAAGATATTAGACAATAAATCTAAAGTAAAAAAGTTTAGTAAACACTTACTTGTTCAAAGGCTGGTTCATTGTGGTGAGGTTTTTCATTCATTAATGACTGTATTGATATAGGAACACTGGATAAACTTTGTGCTGGACTCCATGCTGGCCCTGACCAGGTCCTGTCATGTAAAATAAAATATATTATGAAATAAATATGTATTTCTAATTGCTGAAGTCAATATTTCCAGAACAATTGTGCGCTCTCTCTCTCTCTCTCTCTCTCTCTCTCTCTCTCTCTCTCTCTCTCTCTCTATACTGGCACATATGTGTTCATGGAAAGATGAGCAGGTGTTAGTATGTATGTATGTATGCATACATGTATGTATGTATGCATGCATACATGTATGTATCATGTATATTTGCATGTATAAATGTACCGGTATCTATGTATGTATGTATGCATGTATGTGTGTGTGACAAAGTCAATATATACATAATTTGCAATTTACATGTGTACCGGTATGTAACAACCAAACAGTACATTATTTGATTCTCTGTAGCATTTCTGTATCAGTGTCAATCATTCAACTACCTACTGTGTACATGCTTTGTCAAATATTTATCATATACAGTCATTGAGCCCAAAAATTGGCATCATGTAAAAGTAGAAAAATGGGTTTGAATGAAACCAAAAAGACCACAAAGATATGAAAAGTTGATAGCAGCCAGACACAGGTACAGACACTTGGTAAAGAAGGTCATGCAATGGGAGAAATTACAGATGCTTGGTAAAGTTTGCTGTGGTTTCATAGCCCTGCTACTCCCTGGCTGGTTGTGTAGGGAAGTGGGGGCTATGGTTCAGTCTGTTTGAAAAGTGCACAGTCATGCGCGCTAAAAATCATGTGGGGAGAAAGTTAGCATTTTTCTTGCAATTCTCCAGAAAACAACACAAAACATCATAATCTGGAGTCAGGGTGCATCTAGTGCCTACCTGCAGATTGATTCCTACGTAGATGTCAATTTTCTTCTCAGGTTAGTCACTTTTTCATATCTCACTGGGCCGCTGCCATGGAAAAATCCGTCATCATGGATATTAAACCGTTGACCTATGATGTCACATTTTAACAATGGGATCTTGACAAAGCATGTTTACATCTATTAAAGAGAATGGATTTGATTCCGGCGCTGAAGTTCGCTTACTAAACAAAGTACCACGAGAGAACACATTATTTTTGCTCAGATCCCGATGTTAGAATGTGATGTCATAGGTCAACAGTCATGATGGCAGATTTTTCCACGGCAGCAGCCCGGTGAAATACGAAAAACTGACTAGACCAAGAGGAAAATGGACATCTACGTAGACATCTTTCTATAGGTAGGCACTAGATGCACCCCGACTCTGGATTATTTTTATTTTTACAATTGACTAAACAGTAGCCCCCACTCCGCCACACAACCAGCCAGGGAGTGGCAGGGCTACGGAACCACAGCAAGGTACAGCAGGACATGCAATGGTGGAAATTACTTACCCTAGAATACTAAGACAGACTTTGCCATTTCGATAGAGGTTTGGATTAAACCGAACTTTACCATCACCTGTGGTAATCAACTTGACTCTTGGGGGGGGGGGTCTGATTGGATAATCTGGAGGAAAGCTAATAAGGAAGTGGGAGAAACCACCCTCATAAGGGGTGTCGAAGGGTCCCTTAATAAGCCCAATCACCTGTAATGAAACAGAAGCGGTATTACATGTACATATGAAAATCATAGAATTTTTCTGTATCAGAAATTATAACATCGTTCACTTGGAAAGTTACAAAGAAATGAACACTTTTGTGTTTTGTGTTCTCATTATACATGCTTCTAAAATATGTTTATGTACACAGCAAATCAAAAGCAAAATTTTTGCATGGAAGCAATTTGTGATGATTGCTAATGGAATAATTACAAACAAAAATTGGTACCATGACCAGTGGTAGGGTACTTGACAAGATATTAAATTTAAATGACATGGAGGGTGATTAGATAAATTGTATGACTGACCTTTGTAATATCGTCTTTATCAGGAACTACACACATGCCTGGGGTTGGCTCATTGTATGTACTCATTATGTCCCTGATACAAAGAAACAAACAGTATTAAGAAAACAATTAATGATATAGTCTATAAACTCAAGTTACATTATCCAACACGTATTATCTGTATTACACACGACAAAAGGTATCTGTGTGACTTGATGAGTCTTATTAAAGATGAGATGGAACTGAAATTAAATACAAAAGACTAATGTTCAATTGAAGTGACAAATTTTGGAAGTGATGTGGTTGTACACAGAACATAAAAAAGTTAGGGGAGAACTGCCTGTAAATGCAAGTTTCTGAAAGTGTTAAAAGGCAGATCATTCAACATTAGTGGGTGATTATAGCTTTGCTATAATTATTGTTAACGTCTGGAAGGACACAGAGAACATGGTCTAAGCCTTTGACATATATGGGTCACCATGCGTCGCCTATTCTTACCACTCGCTAGATGCACTTGAGACATAACCTAATCTGCCACCTTTCCTCATTTACCGTTATCTAAACTACTTGCGCCCTTCTTACCACGTCATTATCCATGCGCATATCAGTGTGATCAACGCTATATTTCGTCCATTTCCACTTTTGCCACGCTCAAGTTCACACCGCAAAATTCTCACCCACCCTCCACCACAATTAAAAGAAATAACGCATGCTTCACTGCAGGGTAATAAGCTCACAATAAAAGAGTACTGTACATCTTCTATCTGGATAGTTTATACACAATAAAGTTCCAGGGAGGTACTGTCATGGGCCTGTAGTGGGTGCCCAGTAGCGAGGGGTCCGGTATTGTCATCCAGGCCGCCACGACGCTTCAACGCCCCCACCGTGGCAGTACATGCATAACCCCTGGATCTTGGCCAAGCACTTTGCTCCGTGTCGTTCCTTTGTGTTAACATAAAAATTAATGTACATGTACAAAGAATTAGTTTACAGTAGTACATATCTTTGTGGTGTAAAATATCAGCATCAGGTCAAGTCAGTGAATATCATCATATACATATGGCAATGGGAGCTAAAAATTTGAAAGCCGGAATTTCTGTCCCTGAGGCATGTTCTACCTTAACATTACAACATACTGTGCTGATAATGCAAATCAACAACCACACTGCAAGAACCCTGTTGATGGTGCACAGAGAGGAGACTATTTGTAACAAATATTTTACAGAAAATATGAGTTGGTGTACACTCTACAGCAGGAGACCATTGCAGGAGTCATGACCGTTTTACTGAGCAATCACAGAAGGCATTGTAACATCAATATTCAATGAGCAAGCACAGAAGTGAAAACACCAGGAAAGCATTCACTGGCAATTTTCGGCAGTTGTTTTAAATCCCAATTGACATACCTTCCATGGCGTTCAGATGTAAATATCTCCAAAAGAGTTACACTGAGCAACTCTTCAAAGAATGGAAAGTGTGTGTCTTCTTGTGACTTCATTTTGAAGTTGGTCATTGAAACATGCAAATCACTGTGCTGCTTTGCTCACAAGTTTTACGATAATACAAGTCCTTTTCCAACGTATTGTTCGAGAATATACTATTAGCTTTCATTGATGTGTTTAAGATCATTCCAAAGTTGAGAAAACAGGTTTTCAAGTTTTACATAACACATGGGTGTAACGAAATGGGGTACAGCAGTGCATGGCTTTGAATCATGGGGAAGCATGCAGTGGTCTTTGTGTATAGATGTGTATACAGCCCTGGACTCACAGGCAGAACATGGGGCGGGCTGCTTATACTTTACACAAGGATGCCTGATTCCCTTCCTACCACCTTGACATTTGGTGACTGAGTGTAAAAGTAGCCCATCCTACATTCCGCCCACGAGTCCAGGGCTAACATCTCTACCAGTGTCTTTGTGGAGAGACTGTGCATGTACACTGATTACTAGTATGTACCATTCTAGTTGTGATATTGAAAGTTGACATTTCTATTACAAGAAAAACATTTTGCTACCAGTGTCAGTTTCAAAATGCTCGTTTTGGGGTTCAGTTTTGAATTTTTTGTTCCATGGTAAATTACAATTGTAAAATTTAAGTCTCAATCTTGTAATTTCAAGTTCAACACTGGATGTTTTCTTTGACATTTTTTGTTTATTAACAGAGTGTTTGTTGACAGTGTTCCCAAGTTCATGGAGACATCAATGTGGAAAGTAGGATTGTTAAATGTCTCTGACTTCAGAGTGAACATGTCTTGAGTACTTATACATGCAAAACAAAGCTGATATCCAAAGTCTATTTTACGCCTCTTTCATTGGTGACACAAACACAAAAAAATAAACAAAAAGTAAATACTTTGTTGAAAGTGAACAAGGAGGCAATACCTATTAAGACCTTGTGTTTCAACATCTGGCTGCATACCAATTGACAGAGGCAATCCACCACATCAGATTCCATCAAATTCTTCCATAAATGCAACAGTGTAGGAGAAATCTGCACCTGTCCTGCCATATTCTGTTATAAATTAAAATACAAACATTATAGACTTAACATCAACACAATAATGACTACACAGACGTCTACAATGCTACGTTTTCAGCCCATAAAAGGCAACTTTTGATCCTATCTACTTTTTGTCAATGTGTTTTGCTATATGTGTAAACAAAACACAATGTATACTTATCTTGTTGACAATAAATACATGTATCAATATATATATATATATATATATATATATATATATATATATATATATATATATATATATATATATATATATATATATATAAGTTGAAAGTATGTATCAAAGTTTTTTGTTGTTGTCATATCAAATGATATACCGGTACATGAATTTGCTTAAAGGTAAGTGACTGTTAACATCAACATACATTATATTGATTACACATAACGCCAAAATGGTAATTCTCAACCTACCGAAGGCAATTTTTGCTCCTATCTACTTTTTGTCAATGTGTTGTTGCTATATCATGTGCACATAAAACAGAATGTACTTATCGTGTTGAAAATAAATTCAAAGTTTTTGTTGTTGTCAACATCAAATGATACACATGAATCTGCTAACACCATAAAGGCTGAGGCTACCCCCATAAACAATACAACACCACCATGGTACATGTATTTGGAGCCGCCTTTACAGTAAGTGACCAGCCATGTAAACAATCACCTCTACATTATACAAGGGATACAATTCAATCTACATATGCACCTAAACATTCTGTGTTTTGATAAAAAATATACTTCATTTCAATGGTCTTTGGCAAAGATGTCAAGTTTGGTGCAATGATGTTACTTGTTCTCACTGTTCTGTCATTTCACGGAAATCAGCTGTCAATAAAATTTTGTATCAGTTTTGTAACAAATTAGTTTCAAAAAACAAAATCCAAGCTATGCTGGAATTCAGTAAATTTGCAGCTGTGGTATACTGTATCTCAGCCAATCAGAACTCAGTCAGACTACAAGCAATTTGTAATATCAAGGGCAGCGTTTTAATTGCTTCTAATCATAGCTCCGACAGTACAAAAATATATGCCCCAAAATAATCACGCAAAACAATGGCCACCACCCGACGCGACCCTCAGAACACGATAATGCGGTACAATACGTTCTGCTTTGGGGACATTGTCACAAGGGTGCGTACTGGCTGCAACACTGTAACAGAGAGAAATTGATTAAGTCTGTGGAATGTCAATGTCGCCTAGAGGGTGCACTGATGATGATTCAAAATACCTTCATTGATTTCTACATCAGTAGACTATCAAGAAATTGCAGTGAATTAAGGCAACATGCAACATTGGGACAGACTTTCAACTTCTCCATGTGTATTACTTTTACTGTTGATCATTTTGCTCTCTTCATTTTAATGTTTTTGAACTTTTTGGGTCAAGTTTAGGAATTCTAAAAATAGCCTTGTTCTAATGCATGTAATGTGTAGAATTAATTTGCATCAACAAGAACACTATTCAGTCAGTGGTTCATCACATGTGTTCTGACTCTGACAGGTCTATGGCTTGTGTTGACTTTTTGTGTTGACCCTTCACCACAATGGTTTAGCCTACACCTGTTGTTTTCAGTGGTGAATTTGGACCTGTGTACAGGGAAATAGGGATGAACAGGTTAAAACCTGCACAGGAACTTTCAGTTTCAGTCTCTTGTGTTGTGAAACAGAAAATTTACATTTTCTTGTACATCGAGAGATACAATAGCTGTCACTTTTAACAAATTGTTACTTTTGTTCCAGAAAACAAGTTCACTTTTCTCAGCCTCCTAAACTTAAAATTAATCTGAAATACAAAGTATTAGTCACACAACACACAGTGTTTAATATTCAATGTTTTTGTTGATAAATTAATGCCAGCCTGGCCTTGATGATGTACCCCTTTCTGACCATAACGGACGAAAGCAAACGTTGCACAATGTAAATGAAGGAGGTGAAGCTATGGGCCTGGAGGGGGCACATTATTGCTATTATTTTATTGTGGAACATTTCTGAAAGTACATGGATAACAACATTTGAATTGGCGCTTGGCGATGCCTGTTAATTTGTTGACGTACGATAGAAAACATCTGGGGCCACAATGCTGGATGTAATCGGATACATTATCAGTAATAATCTGAGGGTAGGACATCACAAAATTCACTGGTATTGACAAAGCTATGATGTAATTGTCAACAATAGCATTGGCTATTACACACATACAGGTTGTGAGGACAAGTTATGACAAGAACAAGAAATTATATTTTACGAACGGGACAAAAATCCTGGCAAATTTATCACAGATGATGCAGCTCTTAAACCAAACCTTGCATTCATTTATGTACCTAGTATTTAACATTTCAAAGTAAATTTGAGACACTTTACTGTTTTAACCCAAAATTTCAATGGCCGCTTGATTTTACTCTTGAATGCCAAGGATAATGTATTTAACTGTGATAAGCAAAAGTTAACAATCATTAATTATCAGAAGTGAATGTCACACACACACACACACACACACACACTGGGGTAAAAGAAACTTTGACAGGAAAATTGTTCTGAGCATCTGCATTTGTGTCACAAATGCAGATGCTCAGAACAATTTTCCTGTCAAAGTTTCTTTTACCCCACTTGTCCCCATTCCCAGTTTGCAAGTCCACAATCACCCTTGATAACAATGGGTTTGGGCCAAACCATGGTGGTAAAAGGGGTTAACCATTGAGGGAAATTAACAGGTTTGTGATTTCCTCTACTTCTCTGATTGTCTATCATCAACAACTTGTCAACTATTGGAAATATACTGTATATATCAAGACAAAGGTTGTTTAAAAGGGTTTAGACACATTTCTAACATGTTGGTCTATTTATACCTGGGGATACAGCATTGCCCATTCTCTTGAAAAGTTGATGTGATGGAAATCTTTCTGCAGACTCCCACTTGTCCACAATTCTGATTTCTTTTTCAATAAACTGGAAGAAAAACATCAAGAGTGTGATTGAATTTCAAACATCAGGGAAAGAGATGTAAAGGGAATTGCAGCATTGCCTCTGTTATGATGAAGTTGAGAATACTAGTAAATGCTTTCCAGTGAAACTGTTACACTTCCGAATACTTTATTATAACACCATTGGCTGCATTTGGACTTTTAAGTTATGCATGGATTGCATTAAATTGATGAAACCAAATTAATGCTCTTCCGACTATTTTGCTAATATTATGCTATTTGACTATATGAAGGCCTACAAATGTCAATCAAGGAGACGAAAAATTCGACCCTTGCAATTTTGTAAACTTTGTTAAAAGATGCATATACAATTATAAACTAGGGAGTACTGTACATGTTGTGGTGCATTAGTGTATGGATTTCTCTTGTGGCCTCCCTGGAATGGTGTCAATCAGCAAGACAAGAGACCTTCAAAATACTTTATTCAAAGTCGGATATGCTGTGATCGTTCTGATCATGGTCCTTTATCACGTGATAGAAGGACCGTGTTCCGATATACCACTATAGCACAGTAATTGATGAACACTACAAGAGGTCCTCTGGGAGCCGAGTAGCCAAAGTAGCACACTCAACACTCTGAACACCTGTGGACTTTCTGGTAGTTGTCACAGTGCTGTGTTGGGCTACCTCCATGCTCCACAAGGCGAGCATGGAGGTAGTTTCACATCAGTAACTGGTCGTTTCGGCACCAAGTCGTTTCGGCCCAAGTCGTTTCGGCCTTGCAATTTCCGGCCCTAAGTCACTTCGGCACCGCAACCCAAGACGTTTCGGCATCCCTGTTTCGATTTTTTTTCAAACTATTTAGTGATTGACTGACCCGTCATAATCGTAAGCGTGACCTGTGCGTTCTGACCAGTATTTTTCTGTGCATTTGTGTGACATTTGCCGTGCTGTTTTGGCACCGCTTTCAAACATTTGCCGTGTCAGCAGCGGCTATTGCTATCGATAAACTTATGACACAGATTTGAAAATAATATGAAGTTTTTTTCTTACGGTCTCTTACTATGTTCTCACAAAGAGAAGCATGTTATTTGACACTACTTTTTTAGTGCTTGGATGTGCAACATTACGCTCCAGCATTAGTTCCCTCAGATAGCCCTGAGCAGTGCCGAAACGTCTTGTGTCGCGGTGCCGAAACGACTTGGGGCCTGAAATCGGGAGGCCGAAACGTCTTGGGCCGAAACGACTTGGTGCCGAAACGTCTAGAAACCTTTCACATCTACTTCCATGGGGAAAGCAAGGAGGTACCTCCTTGAAGGAAAACACAACCCAGGTGTCACATGGCAGCGTTACAGGTCGCCAAAAACAACAACAATAACAACAACAACAAAGCCAACACCCACGTCAGAAGTCCTGACACATCAAAAGGCATGGGCTGCTTCACAGCTTTGCAGCTGACCTGTTCTAGACGGCCAAGGTCAACGAATGCAATTCAATCATCTCAGAGTATGCAGTATGCTACCGTCATGCCTTCAACAATGTTTCAGACTGATTGTGTAAACTATAATGTTAGCGACAGAGTAACTCGAATGGCCGCAGCCCTAGCTATGTGTAAATAGTAAATCAGTGTACAGCAGTATCTACCTTTAATAGGCTTGGCTACCTCCATGGCTCAGGCAACGCCGAAGCTCAACATGGCGTCTCGTGTAAAATTCTTCCGTCCGTAATATCAGCGTACGATTCCCCTTCAAGAGATATCGCGATGCGTCGTTGACTGAAAATCGTTGATATCTAGCAGTTGCGGTAAGGCTGCAGAACCGTCTCGGTCTAGACGCAGTCCCTCCAGAGAGACTGTGGTCTGAAACAATCCAGGAGACGCGGCCGCCGCCATGTTGTATGTTTGCACACAAAGCATGGGGCTATGGGTAATAGAGGTCATTTGAGGTCAGGTCAGGCCTGGAAGGCGCTTGCTTTTCTGGTTCAGTTTTGTCCACTGTTCCTCTATCCACTCAGTGGAGCGAGAGTGACGCTCAATACAAGGGTCTTTGTTTTTGCATACAGTTTTTTTACACGTACCTAGCCCTGCGTACAGGTCTGTGTGTTCCCCGCGTTATACGGCCTCCGGAGGCCGTATAACGCCGGGAACACACGATGTACACAGGGCTAACACGTACCATGTTATAGTTTGTGTTCCGTACACTCTGCAAACTTGAGTACCATACTCCAGCCTTGAGATCAGGCTAATAAATGCCACTGACGTCAATCTGTTTGGGTGATCATTCACAGGAAAAGGCTAGGCATCCATGGTTGTTCTGCAAAATGTCAAAATACCTCTTATCTGGAACACTTCAACCATAGGGAACTGCACCAAAGTCCGCCCCAGGGGTAGGGGTGTCTTGTCTCAGGACAACGTTCTTCTTGCTATGGTTTATTTTATTTATTGCCAATAAAGAGTTATACTACCAACCTTTCTTTGCAGCTTTGGTGTCTTTGTTTTATGTTAGCGCTGGTTTTGTAACGATTTCTTTTTACGTTTTACGTCCTTTGACAATAAAAGTTGTGTCACTGTGTTGCGTCATAGACAGTAGAGGGGGGTTGCGTCTTGTATCTTACCAGGTTGATTGCCTAAATCGCCAAGGCAAGCAAAGGTTGTAGTAATTTATGTTAGTCTATTATCTGATGAGCTTGATTATCACCGGATTAACTTTGACAAAGTCAACAATGAACGCACTGATGCGTTCGTTGTTGACTTTGTCAAAGTTAATCCGGTGATAATCTGGTGACAGCGTCCACAGATTAGTAATTTACCCTTGCTTACTTTGGCGAATTAGGCACTCGTCAGATAATAGACGCAGTATGTTGATAAAACGTTTACGCAAGATTGTCAAGGGCAGTGCTAAGTTAAGACCAAAATACCAAATGTTGGTAGAATATATCTTTATTAGTAATAGGCTACAACGAAACACCTACCCACCCCTTGGGACGGACACGTAGGTCACCCCCTGTGCTTCAACGAGAAAGGGACTTGGCCTCAAGTGCCAAGCGATGAAACGGAGCAAAGCCACGATTGTACCATTGAGTTATGGGTAGGGCCTACATGTGATAGGGACATGTGCATGTCTTCCGGGACATGTTTGCTAAGGAAAATATGTGAAAATGCGTTGTACTTTAAATTTTTGAACGGCATATCTGTTTTTGGAGGATATTAAATGTCCCTGATACAAAAATGTCGCTTGACGCGAATGGATACCCGGTACAACTTTATCATCTACCTCAAGCACATTGCTCCAGCCACCTTCACTGATGAACTTGATCACGGTTACTCTATCCCATGGAGTAACCGTGGCTTGATGCTGCAGACATCTCGCAATAACTTACAGTACTCGACTAGTGACTGCTACGACAATCATGTCTCTGTAGTCATCTTACACGTTTAGTTATCCAAAGCCAAAGTTAGAATAATCTATAGATGTAAACCTAAATGTATCAACTTAACATGGAGGTAGCTATCTACCTCCATGACTTGACTTATGAATATTCCCGACCCTTTGTCCCTCACGCCCCTCGACCCTCCCTACAATATAATGGTACAGTCCTCAGGGAACTCTGAGGCACGACAGTTGACAGATTCACAAAAAGACACTTTTATTATGAGAAATATAAGACAAAAATAAAACCGAAAACACCCTATGATTTTTATAAAATATATGAGTAGGTGAGATAATTGTATTGCCGGCACCGTAGAACTATCATAACCGTGTCGATGTTGTAGCAATGAGATTGTCTTGATGCATAATCGTTGATGTTCTCTCTACCAGCACTGCATTAAAATAGCCGTTTACACTTCCGGTTTAGCAACGGTTTGTCAGCGGTTCGTCACCGGTTCAATGGCTGATCCGACTGGACCGGAAGAGAACCGTCGGTTGTTTACCTATCGATACGTTACTTAACCGTCAGCTTATCCGCGTCGTAGGCCGACGTATACGACATGGCTTAAATGTCCTTTAACCGGCATGGTTAAGCCCAACTTATACATCGGTTAGGGCCACGTCGGTAAAGTTGAATCAAATACTCGTAGCCCGTTCACAACCTCAAAATATTGCCGAAACTTTGTATTTGTAAAACCGAAGTACTTGCTAGCATAACGTCATTTACCAGTTGTGTAACATAAGCTAGGTATCCGTATCTGCGCGTGTGATTTTTCTGGGATTTACAGGACATAGTTCATGATTGCATTATCAATTGAGGTATGCTACCTCCATGCTACCTCCATGCTGCATTAATGTAGAGAGTGGCAGCGAGATCTGACTTCTACTGTAGCCTATATTCGCTAATAGAGTGAGCTTATGTAGGCCAGTTTGTGGAGGGAGAGTTTGTGTAGGCCTACGTTTCGAGTATCCTTCAGCCAACGGAACGGCTATTTGCGGTGAAACACACACGTTTCATAAATTACAACATTTAATGTTTGTCAGTCAGGCAAGTAAAAGAAATCTTACACTGCATACCAAACGTCGGTTTCGAAACTATCGGGAATCGAGCGCAGTCCTATATAGAGCGCTCAATCTGGGGAAAGCTTTATGACCACAAATGTAGTCGACTTATCACTTCAGACCAACAGGAACAATGTGAAAAAGCCAAAAAGCAAGCAACGCTACCAGGAGGCAACCGGTAACCAGCTTATTTCATATGCATTTATGCAAGGAATGCCGTGACGCGGTTCAGCTTTGATGCAAAGGGGCAAATAAAAAGCTGTCACTCATGGATCATGTGAGTGATTATTTACTTCGATCATAGACGTGTGCGAAGACAAGTATCAGTGACAAGCGTAATACACAGTATGGCCACATGGTTCGTTGTCCACACGTGCAGCCTCATCAGCTTGATCTGTCGAAGGTGATTAAATGTGTGTCTGATTAGCCTTAGCTATCAAGTGCTGGCA
>LD342763.1:203736-218082 GCA_001465055.1 Ptychodera flava
TAGTGACGTCAGATCCATAGGGCCGTTGACTAAGGTATAGAACATTTGGTATCCCGTGGTCTGGAATATTTTTCGGGGGAAAAAATTCCAAGCAAATGTAAAAAAAATCAGCCAGAGAAGGCTTGACAATAAAAGTGGAGAGTTGAAAAAATGTACAATGGATCAGGTACAAAAATAATTCTACCTAATCAATCTTCCAGACCCCCTAGATATCAAATGGTCCACCCCCATTCACGCCTTGTCGGTCTGTCCGTATAGACTATAGTCATGATAGTAGCCATTGTGTATTCTAAAACTCAGTACAGGCTTCTAGTGTCTTCCTCGCTCGTCCCACCCAATGAAATTATAATAACATCGAAGATAAGCTCAACATCTGAAGCAGTGTTTCTGTAACTTTCGTAGGCGATGTCACAGAGTTAAAAAGAGGAACAGGCCATTTTGCTTACTGGTCACAATTAAAATGAAAGAATGTGGACTTTGGTCTTTTGGTTCAGCGAGACCTGTTGAGCAAGATATGTGGTGATGTGAAGCATTGCAGTCGAATCGATAAGGACTTGTTTCACTAAAATATCTAATTCAAGTCATCTAGAATGGTAGGAGTCAAAATAAAAAGCTAAATATACGACCACAAAACACCATTTTCCCTGAAAAAAGTTAGAAAAACTTCGCAAATTTCAATAGTGAAGTCAGCGTACATCAATCCGTCCTATATAGAACACAGACATGTTCTGTCATGAGCACAGGAATGATGACATTAAATTTGAGGACAGAGATGTTGTAAAACAGAAGATCGTCTCAAATGAATTCGTAATTGAAATTAAAAAGTAAAATAAAATGGTAAAAACTACCAGGGGGAGTGCTTTCCACCTTTTTTGCAGGAAATGTAATAAAGCATTCAGGACAGTTATCAAATGATTAAGACAGAGTGAAAAAAACTATACATCAAAACATGGTGCAATTATACACACACACTCATATATGTATATGTATATATGTATGTATTCAGTGTATATATATATATATATATATATATATATATATATATATATATATATACACTGAATGAGTAATTTTTCGGTTTTTCCTGAAAAAAATGCATACCTTTTTGATCAAGCATGAGAAACGTCTGCTCTCTATTCTATTGGTTACTGATTATCCAGGATAATATAAAAAAACTAATTCCACAATGTAGGCCTAACAGTTAACTGCCTCGATATCTTTTATCGCTAGAAAATTATTTAGCCTAGTTCAAAAATACTTAAACGATAGAGATTTCTTGTATCTTTCAGCCAAATTTAAATTTAGTCTGTACATTAATTTTTTGTTTTCTTTATCTTGTTTATTTTGTCAGTCCACTTTTACACAGATTTTGGTAATCTTTTGATAAGCACAGTATTGCAGAAACAAAATTTTGACACCATAAATAAAAATTGCATAACATGATTTCTATGCATATAAAAGATTATTTGACAATGTATATTTTATTATAAATGTTAAATATACAGCAAATAAATACTTTAAGAGAAAAATAAATATTTATTTCACGAAACTACGCAAAAATGACCAAAGTACAGTATGTATAATCCATTATGTATATATTTGTTGCTGATACACTCGAAATGTGAAAACGTGTGATTGATAATCACTTCGATATTTAACCATACCCATCCAAATTAAACAATTCTATACGGTTTGATACTGGTTATAGGGTGATAGTTTGTATTTACATGCATTTTTTATGACTTTAAATTTCTTTCTGTTGGTTTCACTTTTTTCAACCATCAAAAGGCAACTGATGATAATGTGGCAGGGTAAACCAGGATTGAAATGTCTTTAATGTATCCGTATAATATACAAATACATGTATTGGTGTTTAGCGTTTCTTAATTTTTTTTTTTTTTGGGGGGGGGGGGCGTGGACTCTGCTAAAATTTCAGTTAGGGGTGCGTTACTCAAATTCATCATGGTTGGCTGGGGGTTATTACAATTTCTGAGTTTCTATTTTCTGATGTAATTCGTCCGACGTATCGGTGTATTCGTTGCCAGCCCTATGGAGTTACATCGAACTCTCAGTCGCAGGGCCCCGATAAAGTTATGTAGAAAAATTGGCATATACAGCGAGCCTCGCCGTGTATTGAACCACTAGTGACTGTGTATATATCCACCATTTTATCACAGTCTGTTAGAATCACTTCAATAAGTTGATATGTCATCACATAGCCTACATACTGAATTCTACCTTTCACAATGTGGTCAACGGGAGAGACACGATGAACGCGTCCGTGTGTCATGGCAACTGTTAACTTGGTCACGTGATCAAGAGTCACTTGAATAAGTTGATATGTCATCACACATGCACACTGAATGCTACCTTTCACAATGTGGTCAACGGGATCGACACACCATGAACGCGTCCGTGTGTCATGGCAACTGTTAACTTGGTCACGTGATCAAGACTTGAGCAGACTGCGCGCGCTGTGAATATCATATGTCAGTCGACAACGTGAATCGGTCGACGTCTGTCTGTAGTCGTTGTGATGGACAGCTAGCAGCGTTTACATATTCCCAGGGAGTACTGAGCTATTGTTGATGCATAGTAATGTACCTACACGACCAAAGATGACTGAGTTCGTCATTATTTACACGTCCAACTTTCGGAGATGTGTTCTCCCTTGGCCTAGTCATCGTCTGCAATGCTGGGACGTGTCCAAGATGTCGGCGCGGTCACCCAAAATGGACATCGGACGTATAATGTATGTGAGTCCCCTTTCAGCTCATAAATTATGACAGCTTACAGTTTAAATCAGGCTGTTATTTTGTAGGGAGTGTACGCTGTCATCGTTCAATAATGGCAATACAGTGGGTTGATGTTTTATTGGTCGGTCGGACGAAGACTCTCCCCAGTCTGGTCCCCAGTCTAGTCGCCTGGTTTAAAATTAACTCGACACTGCAGAGCATGCAATTGGGCCACAAGGCGTTCACCGTACGATCTGAGCACCAGCTTACAACCTAGCGTGACACTGACAGTCTGCCGAAGTTCATTCCTTCAGTTTATTCTGTTTTGAAATTTAAACGCCCACAGACTTGGAGCAAGTCCAGCTGGGACTGTAAAAGCCTGGTTTTGCTGTTCAACCTACTTGCATCCAGCAACGTCATTCAAAATCTTGAGCTACTGTAGTAGTACTGCAGCTGGATAACAAGCTCGTCGCAGTCACTTGTTGTTCGATACATGGCGAGGGACACTGTATGCAATATAAAGGGGTAAGCCTATTCCAAGCGCCAGGGACGTGTGCCGCGAGCCACGTGCCGCGCCCCTAAATTCACTTGTCACAATTAGCAGTCTAAGCTAGATATAGATTCGTTTTCACTCTAATTCACTTTATCGATTCATCTTCACTGTTAAATCAGCATTTAAAGCCCTTGTATGCATAAAGTGGTTACCTGCAATATGTGTATTTACGAATTCAACATGTGCTGGCCGGTAAGGTACTGGAAAAAAAATTTATAAGCATTTATTAGTACTCAACATACACTATCAGAGTGTTGTAAGGTACAGTACTCTCAGTACAGGGTGGGAAAAATTACATAATTACATAACTGAATTGCATCAGTGAATGCAATAAATGCGACAATGAACATACATGAGGAAACAACTTTGCAAAGTATCTAATTACCAACTTGGGCAGAGTCACTGGAGGAAGCAATTGTATTTTTCAGGAAAACTGCTAATAGTAATGCATTGTAACTCATGATATTGATGATAACAGCTTTTCTCTTGTAAACATCAGTGAGTCCGTCATCTTTAATTTCACAACTGTTGTATAAATGTTTTCTTTCCTTGGTAAAATTAGTACAAGAAAAAAACTAGATGCCATTCATCATCTAACTCATTCATACGACAAATTCTCTCATGTAAGGGAATTTTAGGAAATTTATTCCTACCCAGCTCAATTTCTAAATTGTGGTCACTAACACAAAACTTTGTAAGACAACGCCTCAGGCTGAAGTCAGAAATGTTATGCAAATAATTTTCCATGGTAAAGTTTGATTTAAACACTATGTAAGTACGTAATTTATTACCATTACCAGTCTTTCTTTCATCATTATAATAAAGTTGACTCATCCAGGAGTCAATGTAATCTTTCTCCAATTTCTTACGTACACATTTGAAAAGCTGAAACTTTGATTTTACAGAAAAAGATTTGAAGACATTTCTCTGATAACAACTACCATATACGGTACCTGTAATTCTAGTAATGAAGTTAATCCAACTTGAATCACATTTGATATTTTTATTAAAAGCTTTCTTAAGAATGTGGTTTTTTTGAAATACATGTAAGTCTGAACCAATATTTCAATACTGATATGGTGAAAAGGATACGTAATGGAAACCTTCCAATCTCTCCTCTAATTGCAGCAAGAGGAGTGCGTTTGCCAACTCCCAAAACAAACCTGTAATATGAAGTACACAATTTTTCAAGATAATTATCGTCACTTTAAATTTCACTTGCCCAAATCTCTGATGCGGAGAAAAGTGACTCCCCCCCCCAATTTTTATGCCAAACAAACATTGGCCGTCCCTATATGTATCGTTGTCAACAGCAACAATATTTTTTTTGACAAATATTTACTAATTCATAATGTGACGCCTCATCCCACCTCCAGTTATAGCTTCTAATATACTTGCAAAGATGTTAAATTGAGGTCAAAGGTCATCTTGGTCATGTGATATTTTTGCAGTAAATTTTCCTTCCATGATGGCCATCAAGCAAAAATCAGACCTGTAGCAATATTGGCTAGCCATGAATTAGACATTTGCATAATTAATAAGATACAGGATGTTGCGCCATTGGTTACTTTATGTCCATAACTATCAACAGTGTTTTGCCTAGGAATTGTAAAAGTGGGACACAGTGTCCCATGATTGTTAAAATAGGGGGACACTGAGTTACAATAGGGGTCAAAGTGTGAGCGGGGAATGCAAAGCAAAGTAAAGTCACCAAGGCAGAAAGGTATTGTAAACATGTAGGGCTGTTGTTTTCCATCAAAAATTTGATATCATGAATACATACATTCATTTTGAAATTAAGATTGCTCGACGTCTCCTATAATGGTTTGTGACAAAGTCATTTTAACTGGTTGTATCTACAGTTTTGAATGGTAAAACAAGACATCATCGTGATAAAATAAATTTCATGCACAGTTTTCTTTTATGGGGATTCTTGCCATTTACTGCATTACATGTGTTTAACAGAAATAAAGAAGATGTTTCATTAAACTTATGACTCCAGAACTAGAAGTAGTTGACAATAGTTCGATGCACATTGTAACCTGTTTTTTTTTCATAACTGCTATAAAGTTCTCTTCTTTTTTTATAATTGCTCCAATGACTGACACTTTTCCCTGAAAATTTCAAAAATATAGTTTGAAAACAAAAAATCTGAGAGAATTCCTTGATCCTCATGATAGCACATTGCCATAACGCTGTTTTGACAAGCTGGGTGGTTCTTGTTAAGATCAGCTACAATCAAGCTAGGGGGTCTTGACTATATAAGGAATTCAGCATGGTGACCTTGATCTCTAACTGGGCTGGCTTGCAGATGATCGGAGAGTTGTATGAGACTCCTGGGGAAATTTAAGGCAAATTACTATTTTGAAAGGCAGGGATACAGTGTTTCAACAAAATTGTGTGGTTGATGATATTTTTAGGTGAAGTCATGAGCTTCCAGTACACCAAATGCACATGCAGTCAATTCCGTTTGATGCCATAATATGCCCGGGCTAGTACAGTGACTGAAAATTTGATTCTCCGTACTTCACTGTACTAGCATATATTTACATGTCAACGTTTAATTTCAAGTTGGTGGTCAATAAAATTTGCTTTGTGAAAAGTTTGTTGTTCTTTTTACAAGCCTCCCGCTTCCAAAATCATTATCTTGTTATCGGGATTGTAGCGTATGTGGCCCGGCATTTGATTTTTGTCCCCAAGTCTGCAGGGCCCAGTGGACGCACATCGCCTTGCTCATACCATGAATCGTAGACTGTAACAGACTAACTGATTTTCCAATAGTGTTTACATTGTGACGAAAAAATAGACTAAATTTTAAATGCTTCATTGTCTCAATAGAGAAGAAATAACTGTGTGGGCTATCAAGTGTGTAATTTGGTAGCTAAAAAGTAGTCTGTCTGTGGACGCTGGACTTACAATTCTAGCCCTGATTTTAGTGCGTCCCTGTAACCCATGTCCGGTATTTTTGCGGGACATTGTTGCTAATTTTGCGTCAAATAACACAAGAATGCACTCTGGGCAAAACACTGTACCAATGGTGTAGAACTTGTACCTGTAGTTACTGATTTATCGGAATATTCGTTAAATCGAGGTCAAAGGTCATCCTGGTTGCTTGACATTTTAGCACAAAACTTAGCTTACGTAATCATCCCGTCCACTAAACTTCAGACGTCTACCTTTGTTGGCTAGCCTACAATTATAGATAAGCATTATTAGTGAGGTACAGGATGATAGGAGGGTCAGTAGATAAGCCTTATTAGTAAAGTACAGGATGTTTTGAGGGTCAAAGGTCGGTGGCCCATACCAGTCATACATGTAGTTCATTAGACACCAGCTGTCTTTGACTCTTATGCAGGATAAGATATAGCCACAGTTAAACTGCAGAGGTATGGCAGGTCAAAGGTCATAGAATTTCTCAAAAATAATATTGGAAAAATCTTCTTCAATGGACAATGTTGGCCATTTTTCATGAATTTTGTTTGATACAAGATACTACTTATATTGTTTGACATGTGAAAAGATACTGAATGAAAGGCTGGCCATGCATTTATTAGACCCCGGTTTTAGACATTATAAATGATTCCATCACAAAAATGAATAAATGGTCATGACCATTTATTCATATTTGCACTGTTTTATAAATTTGTACCCTTGTACATTATTTTTTCCCCACTTTCCCACCATTTCTTGTTGTCAAACCTTTGTAGGCTGGTTTTTTTATTGACATTTGCTAATTTATGGATCTGCTTGTCCCATTGCTACAGAAGTTGATATGCATGTATTAAAGTTAACCTTCAGTACCTAAGTTGCAGACCTTATTTGCTTTAACCCCTTGACTACCAAGGCCAATGTATTCCTATATACCAGGCCCCTTATGTAAATATTGATAAAATCTTAGGTGTGGTTATTGCAACAACACTGCTTAGAGTAAAAATTAAGTAAGTACCAATAAACCATATAATTTCTGAATCAGCATGAAATTTCCCACTTTTTCATACATAAATTTTGTATTTCCATGTCACGTGACTGATCACATGACACGTCATGTGACTAGAGTTGGCAAAGAATATGAATATTTGAAGCATCAGGACGTGTTTTGAATCCATACAATGGTGCAAATTTAAATGCAGTTGCAATTTTCATGGCATTGTCTTTACATATAATGTAATAATAACTACCCTTTACTTTATTTATAGATGTACCTATTTAAGATTTTTCTCACAAAAGGCAGAGTAAATGAACCATAAACATCAGCATCTGACATGATTCTGTATTTGAAAATCAACACATTTTATATTTGTAAACACCTGCTTGATGTCTTCCTTGCAGAAACATGCATCTAAAATGGTTATGATTTATCAAAAAATTATTCACAATATTTAAAAATACATTTTAGGGAACAACATATCACATGACCAAACACATGACCAGTCATGTGACCTGTCATATTGATAATATGTCTGCTATAAAATTTCACTGGTTTATAGTAAAAAATTGCATTTCCTCTAGTTTCATTCACGAATATTGCTGTTAATAGAACATATTTACATATAAATCATTTGTTTTCAATAAATAAACATTTCATTTCATTAAAAAAAAACACATAAACATCTTCGCGATCGTCCGTACTTCTCAAAACTGTAAACAATCAGCGCGACGCTTCAGTGATCAGCCTGACCTTTCAGGGTCGAGGTCATGGGTCACGACATTTGCTTCCGGATTTTGGCCATACTCGGACGTACCGGGGCGCAATCACATTCAGGCCAGATCGGAATACATCAATCTTAGTTGCGCTGCGTGCCGGCGCCGAAATTACGGGATTTTTAGCGACAAAAACGAAGCAAATACGCCTATTTAACTGTGCCGGATATTTCCGGCACTCAAGGTATATGGTAATTCAATATGGCGCCGGAAATATCCGGCGCCATAGGTAGTCAAGGGGTTAATCATTCTTGTTTTTCTTCTTGTACTGTGTAGAATTCATTGTCATAACGTCAACGTAGAATTTTGCTGCACTGAACAGATAGAAACAACATTCATTGTTGTACCAATACTAGTATGTACCAATTCTGATCAAATGTGAGCAACACTGTATCATTGGTGGTATTTTTGAAAATGGTGGGATATCTTAAATGATGTTAAAACCTTTTCAATTAATATGCCATTTCGACCCTAATGACAGTTTTTTACACTTTTTAAGTCTTCATTCAAAGAAAACCCTCAAGGAAGGATATTTTGAGATTGGTTTATTACTCATTTGCAGCTATTGGGGCTTTAAAGTAGGGGGGTCACAGAAAAAAAGGGAAATCATTACTTTAACTATTTCCATGTACTTTTATAGAGATTTTAAAAAGAAATTGAATGCCATTTAAATTATTTGGATTGGTTATTGCATTCTCAAGATATGTGGATTTGAAATTCTCAAATTTTAGCATATTTTCCGGCAAAAATCTACAAAAATAGCTATTTGAACAATTTTACAAGTTCAGAAGTCAATAAAATACTAATGAAAATGTTAAAAACTTATTTCAATTTGTTTTCTTGTTAAAATGACTCATGTTTTCAGGAAAAAGAGTGTGAAAGGTAGGTTGCATTGATTTAGAATGAATAAACAGACCTCAAATTCTGACAAAAGTCCAAAAATCACCCTTTGTCGTTGATTTGCATACGACTGAATAGCAAGAAAGAGTGAAAGTCCAGCACCAAAACAGAAAGACTGACTTTATAATACCTAGTTGTACAGTAAATTGGCCATTTTGCATATCATGTAGGTAATTTTTGGAGTAGAATTCATTTCTGGTATTACTTTTTGCGTATTGTCACTGGAAATGTAAGTTACCATGGCTACGGTTGTCAAATAGAAGACATAAGAACAGAAAACTTCACAGAAGTGCTATATAAATTGATGTATGTTTGGGAATTTTTGCCATGAGAAAGCATGTATTCTAATCATACATGGGTAAGATTTAGTGATTATCTCTTGCCATGGCAACCATCTAAGACATACCATAGCAACAGTTGATTTTCAAACATCCATAGCAACAGCAGACTTCCGCAATGAAAAACAACAATTTTATGAATGATATACAGGTTTTCAAGGATGCTGATTTCAATGATAATATCAGCTTACCTCTATCTACTCAAGAAAAGTAAATATTTGCAAATACCCATAAAAGAATCCAAATCCTATGGCAACTATCAAAGGTAACTATCAAAACCTGTGGGTTTCGCGCATTGTTTGTCAAGTTGAAGAAATTTTAGTTTTAATGTTGCAGTATTTTGAATTTGTTTGAATGGAATACTGATATTCATTGGAGTGTTCAAATTAAGTAAAATAATTGTTTGCATAAAATTGGCTACTTCTGTATGTTGAATAAACTGCAAACAGTTCGTGTACACTCTAAAATAGGAGACGTTCAAAATATATCCCATAAACGCCCATGTGACTAAAATGAACCAATCATCGTGTCGATAACGTCATGCGGAACACCGCGGCCAACGTTGAGACGTACGTCTGTGGTCTGACACATGCGCATATCGCGACTGTTCGCTTCCGCCTATCGAGGAAAACAACAGAGTCGCAGCAACAGAATCATGGAACTTAACCCTTTCCTTCTGCACTACGTGAAAACACGTAGGAAAATGGGGGCGCCCTCACAGGCGAACTACGAGAAAAGCCGTAGTTGAACTTTAAACCCTATTTGAATAAAGAATTCTTCTATAGGGGTACACCCTATTGATCATTGTTTAGGGGATTTCCCTGGCTTTCTAATGATATACGATAAGCCGGCTGTTGAATATTTATGTGACCTCTGCGCTTGTTTTGCTTCCGTTTTGCTCCGAGTTTTCGTTCCCAAACTTTAAAAATGGCCGATCCGAGCGATAGTTTGGAAGTTGGACACCGTATCGCTGACATATTTTGTGATAGTAGCAGTGACTCTTTCTATGGTTTCACCGAGTCTGATATCGAGGATAATATACCTCTTGCTCGTCTGTGTACTCGACATGAATCGTCTGACGATGAAGTTGGGTCCGACTATGAAATTTCTGACATCGACGGCACTGATCAACCCGGAAGTAATGTTGACGCCGAATCAAGACCGACATCGCGCGCTTCAACAACTTCGAGTAGTGGTGACTCTGATGACGATTCGGGTGAGTGGAGTCGTGATTTTGAAAGGAGAGACGATATAGATTTTGATGATGAGAACGTTGGTGTTGCGCGGGAAGTTGACAACCGGAGTGTGCTGGAACTTTTCCAACTTTTTTTTACGGGAGTTGTAATGAACTACATCGTTACTGAAACCAACCGATACGCGAACCAACAGCGTGCAGGCGAAGCTAACGGCCCAAAATCAGACTGGCCTGAGAACGGCATAAATATCGAACACCTTGAAGTTTTTCTCAGACTAACCATCGCAATGGGTCTGGTCGATAGAAAGGGATCTTTCAAAGATTACTGGTCGAATTTTTGGCTTACACGATTGCCTGCCTTCAGTACTGACTCATTCCACAGTAAAGTGCAACTTGCTACTCTTATTATTAACCACCTCTGGATTCCTCAATCTATGCAGGTTTGAAACATTATTGTTTGTTGTTTGATTGACACATTACTCTAGCTGATAGAAAAATAAATATGAGGACTTTGTGTTGAACATCGTAATAAATATTACTTTTCCAAGTATGTGTGATGGTCTTCTTTTAAACAGCAATTTGTGACATTTCTTAAGTAAGGTTTTATGAAGTTGATTATTTCCAAAGTGGAGTGCAATGTATTTCTATGGATGAGTTATCAATTTTGAGACATCATGTGGCTTTCTCATACGTAAATGACTGATTCATGAATATTACCAGAAAGGGCCAAATTGTTTCGCCCAAAATATCAAGAACGTTCGTAACAACGTCTGTCAATAACCCGCAGTATTTGAGGGATCAGGTAACATACTATCAGATGCTCTACAGCAACCAAATACCCATGATGCAGTGGGCATTATAGGGGAAGTTTTTAATAATAATGTTCAAAATTCGAATTATTGTTAACTGTGAATTTTCGGTAAATTTGCAAAAGTGTCATCAAAATTCTGTCAAACTTGTTACGAACGTTCCTAACCACCTTTTATGCAAAAGGAAAAAAATCTTGCGGCATTGTTACAACATCGATACCATCGAGTGAGGGCAGTAGACTTCCCCATGCTTCTGTACTACGAGTTTCGTCATACGACGCTTTGGGTACCCGCTGGACGGTTGTGTGAGATGTCCGTCAATTTTGTTACGATCGTTCCTGCGTTACGAACAGGTAAGTTTAAACAGTTTAGCATGAAAAATGAGTAACATTATTAGTAATTTTGTTTTGACCTAAAATATTTAATCAATTTTAAGTTTTTCTGTCATGTTTTTTGAAATGTCAGATGCGTCAGAAGAGCACTCGCATCACATGTTGATTGCCTTTGACAGATTTGCCCGCGAAGAAATGGTCACGATCGTAAACAATCTTTTATGTTGTATGAGCGATGAGATAGTTATCGTTTCCAGTATATTTGACAAATAATGACAGTGTGAATACTGAAAATCAAAGAAAAGCACGCATGGCGGTATGCAGCGATGGAGTTTTGATGTGGCGCGGGATAGAGATTGGGAAGAAGGGGTGCTGTTCCGGCGCTGCTGTGTTAGAATTCACAATTTTGTAATAAAATACCACATGACTATCAATAAGTTTGTTTTTGTCTAAAATGTACCTCCAATCTAAACCTTTTCTGTCATGATAATTGTGAAACTGCCTATGAGTCGCGGTTGTTTTTGACCAATTTTGCACGTGTCAACGCAGTGCAGTGATAGAAATGGATGACAGAGACCAGTAATCTATAAAAGATGTTTTCGTTTTCTGTGATTGTATTCTTGTGAATTCTCATCGATATTCTAATATTTGATGTTGCATGACTGAGGAGATCGATGACGTTCATTGTTTTCATTTTCCGTGATTGTATTGTGAATTTTCATCGAAATTATGATGTTTGATGTTGCATGACCGAGGAGATCGTTATGATTTCCGGAAGTGCAATATTGATGGAATGAGAGTTGAAAATCCTTGATAAGGTGTCAAAGTTGTCTAAATTCCGCTGTGATGAAGTTATTATAAACAGTGTTTTCACGTTTGTTGTATAGTAATCTGATGCTTCGTCACAGTGTTAGCCAATTGTTTTCTGGATTGTGTGAGATGACATGCATGATTTTAAATCACATTTTTGGGTGGATGGCTATAACTTAGAAATGACTTTGACAGAGATTTTTTCTCAAATGATTGTGACAGTTTTTAAAGGGTTATATACTGCAATAGTTTTGTTTTAGGTGTTATTTTTTATTTACTGTTGTATTATTTATTCATTTAATTAAAAAGTGATTGCAGATTTTTTTAAATTATTTCTTGTAGAACACAATAAAATACCAGTTTTAGGGTGTTAGTTTGCATCAGATCACTTCTGATTTAGTGCAACTAAATGTTTATAAGATAACAGTGGAATGGTGATAAATACATAACAACAAAACTAATGGGAAGTACATTACATCAAATATCTGTACATGTGTTTTGCACCTTGTAATGCCGTCTCCCTTTTTTCTTTTGAAGGAGAAAACTCTGGTTATGGAACATAGATACCTCAGAACGACATTAACCTGCCGACTCAATGTTGTTGTCACTTCCCGATGTGGTGCTGATTAAAGTGCTGCAGAATTTGACCTTGGAAGAGCTGCTGCAGTCTGTATGTCTGTGTTGCAAAAAACTTTATAGATTTATCACATCTGTAAGTGCTCTTTGGAAAGATATTGACTGTGACCATCCAATTGTGGTAGATGGACAACAGATTCTGGATATTTTGCAACATTCAGTGCAGTTTCGAACCTTTTCAATACCTTATGCAGAGGTTCAAGAGTCGGTAATTGGAATTGATTCACTCTTTAGCGAACACCTCTCGCGGTCCCGCTGTATTACTTACCTTGACCTGACTGGCTGTTCAGTCTCAATTTCATGTTGCAAAGATCTTCAACACCTACACATTGGGTTCGCCAATGTCTCTCCTTCCAATGTTGTAAGCATAGTATCTGACTTACCTTTGCTGTGTAACTTGGATGCACCTGGTATTAAGTTCCAGCTTGATAACATTCTTACCATATTGAATAATACTTACCATAGACTTCTGTACTTCATGCTATCATTGGATACAGATGATGTAACTTCGGATCAGTTTGATACTTTAATCCTTGACACATTCCCAGATTGTATTATCAGTGTGTACCATACAAACTGACTTTCAAAATGCCATTCAGGATGAAGCTCAGGTGCATGGAAAGACTGTGCAGTCTTACAGACAAGGAAGGGGACCCCAGTGACAAGCCGTTAAATCAAAATGTTAATAAAGAAAATGTTAACAGTTTATCGAGGAAAGCAGTAGATATGAGAAGATACAGACAGGAACTGAAAGCGAACCAGGAGAAGTATCACGCCTTTAAAGAGAAGAATCTTGAAAGATTAAGAAAATACAGAGAAAGCTCAAGTGAAAAACAAAAAGAAAGGCAACGGGAATTGACAAGACTCAGAATGAGACAATATAGAGCTCGAAAAAAGTTAGAGCCACTACTCAATCCAGAAGCAGGCATAGCTAAAATGCATCCATTCACCAGACTAGATAAACAGAAACAAGAGAAGAAGAGAGAATACTGGCGAGAAATGAAAAGAAGAGAAAGAGCTCGTATGACATCTCAGAAAAGAAGAAGAATTATAGAGAAAGATGCTTTGATGAAAAGACAGAAGCGTCAGGAAATGAAGCAGGCAGAGAGAGCTAAAGAAGGGAAGATGAACAAACAGGCAAATACAAATTCTGGGTATATCAAGGACTGTACGAGAAGAAAAGCTGTTCATAGAATGAAAGCACGTCTTCCAACTTCTCCCAAAAAGTACGCAGAAATCGTACAAGGGCTTCTTACAAATCTATCTCCAAAAAAGAAGGCTGCAGTACAAGCTGTAGGGTTAACTTCTGCAAGGGAAAACAGGGAACTTGTTGGTGT